>CAJVQA010002751.1:0-21162 GCA_910591915.1 Cetraspora pellucida | reverse complement strand
ATGTTGTTCTTATTTATTTAGTTATAAATTTTAAGTGTGCCTAGTTGCAATTTGATATTTGTTTACTATATAAAAAACGATTTACGGGAAAGAGTTCCTGGCTTTTAAGAATTATAAACTATACTAAATAGAAATAACATTACTATTTTTTTATCTACTAGAATATTTAACAAAAAAACTATGTAGGATAAAACTTCGACTTAAATATAAAGAGTTAGTATAGAGTACTAGTTAGTCTAGAGACAGTATTTTATAAGGTTTTAGTGGTTCAAGGCACGTGTATGAGTCATGTTTGTATTGCTGTATTGTTTATACAATCCTGATTAGAAAGTAAATACTGCTGATTGTTTTGGTGTTTTACATATCAATCTTTTGGAGGAGGTAAACTGAATTGTTCATTTTTTACAAAATTTTTCTTAAAAAAAAAAAAAAAGCATGTAACAAACCAAACTATAGCTTTTGTAAATATTTAATCCTTCTGGAAGTTTCTTGAAGTTTTACAGTTATATAAAACTAATATATCCAACATTGTTGTTTACTTTATGAGAGACTTTTGGCTTTCACCAACCACTTTTTCTATAGTTCCAGAGCTCTTTTAAACTGTCATCACAAAGTAATAGCTTCTTTTTCAACTCTATTTCAATGCTCACTATACATGTCTAGTGCTTCAAAAAAGTTTTCATAAAGTTTAATATATTAATTATATCATTTTTCTGTAGTTCAGCATTTTGGAAAGTTTGATGGTAGTTTATATTAAATTCTTGAAAAGAGATATTTATAGTAATATTAATATGGAATTTAGAGATATTATGAATTTGTAAAATAGAAATATTGTTTTTTGAAGTATTTGAAATATGGTTTATATATAAAAAGTTTTTAAGAGATGGGTTTAAGTTATAAGTTATAAAAGAATTTTTGATGATCAATAGTTTGGTATTTGTTATATAGAAATAGATAAAGTCTGACAAGGTTTATAACAATTTAAAATCATTTTTTAATTAAGTAAGAAAAAATAAAATAGTATGAGTTAAAGAGTTGTTTATAATTTGTTTTATGAAAGAAAATATAAGTAAATTTGGTAAACCAGTTTTTTGTTGTACTAAGAAAAATTTTGAAATGTATTTTGGTTGTTTTAGTAATATGTGGATTTTTGTTTAAAATTGTGTCTATAATAAATTTAGATTTTTTGGTTACTATAGTTTGAATTAATAATTTGAAATTACTTTTTACAGTTGCTTTGCAATTGTTATAAAATTAAATTGAACTAGAATAGAAATCTTTGAGGATTGGTTTTAAGAAATTTTATATTTTAATTTCAGATAACATAAATATAGATAAAGAAGAGTTTTTTGAGATAAAATAGCTTTTGAACCAGTCTAAAAGGTGATCTTGTTGGGTTGTAGTTTGTAGATTTTTTTGAAATTATAAGCAATAATAATAGGAAGATGTTTAAAATTATAAATAGCTTGAAACAGAGATATAGAAAAGGTTTTTTAAGTAGTTTATAGTATGTATAAAGTGTTTTATAATATAGATAACAAAAAAAGCAGGTGAAAAGAATAAGAATTGGATTAAAAAATTAAGTTTTTTGAAATTAGTAGTAAATTTTTCAGAGGGCCAGTAAATTTTTTAGATTCCTTTAAAAGAATTTGAAGAAATGTTAGATATTTGGAAATTTTCAAGGTTGGAAAAAGTGAAATTTCTGGGGCACCCTATAAAATTTTCAAAATTAACCAATAGAATTTCAGAAAGAAGTTTAGATAAAAGTTTAAAGAGAAATATTAATAACTTAATAAATTTTGATCCATTAAAGATGAAATTTATATTGAAATGATCATCTCAATGAGCTAGATATTTTTGTTTAATGAGAGAGAATTAGCTTGTTTAGTAAAATTTAATGAAAATTAGGAAAGTATATTTTTTAAAAAATGTTAGTTGGTACATAATATAATAATTAGAATTTAGTAAAATTAGTATAGTTGAAAGCAGAAAGTTTAGTTATTTAGTTTACTTAAAAGTAAAAGAGTTTAATTAAGTATAAATTGAAGAAATTTAAAAAGAATCTAAATAAAGGCAATTTTATTGAAATATAAAAGTTTGTTGTATTAAAAGATTAAATATGAATAAATTTGTATTGTTTTTAGAACAGAAAGTTATAAGAAAAAAGTTTAATTAGAAGTTTAAGAGTTATTAGTTTAGTAAAATATTAGGAAAAGTTGTATTATTTATTAGAGAAAATTTGGTTTTAGTGTTCTAGAAAAGAGTTAGGTAATTGGCATCTCTTTATAATGACAAAATATATATACCTTCAGAATTAAATAAATGAAAGATTTCTTGATATACAACTTTCATAGATCTATAATAAATTGAATTATTTTTTTAATCACCTAGAATAGTTCTCTCTTTATTCTTAAAATAACTTAATAGCTTTTCTTTGGTATTTTGTATAATATTAGGATAATTGTTTATAAAAAAATTCATGCAATATAACAATATTTATAAACATCATAAAATAGACCATTTTACACATAATTTAAACATAATGAACATTCCTAGTAATAATATTTACACTATAAAAACTATCCCAAAGGTCAATTTTATAATTTTTGAATAATTGTTTTATCATCATTTGGAAATTATCAATGTAATCTTTCAATTCAATAAACTCATTATCTTAAAAGAATCAATTATTATATTTGATTCATATGGCTTTTTAATATAATAGTAGTTTGGATAACCTGATGATTTAACTAAACCTATAAGAAAATAAAGTCTTCCATAATTTAAATGTTGATTCATAAAGAGTGTTATTTTAATAGGTTTTGTTACTATAATTAAATTTTATATTAGTAACTATTTAATAACTGTAGTTACTATATTTATATATTTATCTGCTCAATTGATTGCATGTTAAAAAGTGTGACTAATCTAGCTTCATACCCATTTTTATTCATTCCTTCAGGGTTAAGATTTTTATATAACAACTTTGTTCTATAAAGTTGTTCAATAAATGTAACAATCATTTGCTTTTCAGTTAACTGTGTTTTAATTGTACAGTTCATCCTTTTAGTATAATTGTTAGTTGTTATTGGATTTTGTAAATTAGAATTATTTAAAAGATACCCAGCATCAATAAATTGCATTTGCCATTTATCACACATCTAATTATTATTCAGGTCTTTAGTAAATAATAATTTTTAATCTTGAGAAAGTAAAAGAGAATTAATAAAGGTCTTGTAATAAGAAGCCATTTCAAATGCATTATTTTCTAAATAGCAATGGCCCACAAATTTAAACCCCAAGGTAATTTGATACCTTAAATAAAGATTTATATTAAATTTAAATATATATGTAAAATGCATTACAATAAAGCTTATAAAACTAACCTAAGTAAATATGAAATATTAAGTTTTTTTCAAATAGTTGTATAATGTGAAACCAACAAAATATGGTTTCATAAATAATGCCTTCTAATTCTAGTTTAGATGCTAATGTTTATCTATCATTGCAATTGGATTTCATAGCAAATTATTTGTATAATTATAAATTTTCTGAAATTCTTTTTTATTTAAAATATCTTTATAATCTATGAATGTTCACATGTAAGATCAGCACAAGGTAGATTTTTTTTAATGGCTATTATAACCAAACATATCATCCAGTTATTTTTCTTGTTACTTAAACCTAATTATATTTAAAATCAACATCAGTAATCAATAGTTAATGCTTATAAAATAAAAATACATATATAGAGACATACCAAAAGCTAACAGAGTTTTATGCTTACTGTTATTTTTGATGACCATAGTTAACATAAGAGCATAATCCATATTATAGTCATATTTATTATTGATTCCAAAATACTGCTGTTCAAATTTTTGACTATTTTGTAACTAGAACTTATTTGATACAGCTAATTGGTAGTAGTGCTTTGGAGAATTTTCAGGTTTTTACAATCCAATTATTGATAATATAGAATGTATCTTTTTAACTTTAAATTCTTTTCAATTAAATAGTAAAGTATTGTTCATGGTCTGCATTATCCTTTAAACATCTATCTTTATGAGTAATAAAGCATTTTAATTCTGTATTACTGCAAATTTTACAACTATTTAACAATGCATTGTTTAGTTCTTCTTCATTAGCACTATTGAATGAAGCCAATAATTTTCTCTTGATTTCTTTTGTTGTTTAGTAATCTGCATGATAGCTAATTATAATATTATCTCGAACTTAATATGTAAATTTATTCTTGAAATTTTTGAAACAATAGTGTTTATTATATTAGATAGAAGATATATATCTTCTATTTTAATTCTAAGTTAATGACTTGAAGTAAGGTAAGATAATTAGAAAAATAAATAAACATGAACAAAACATTGGTGTATATCATTTTTATTTTTCAAATTGTTATATAAACCATAGTTTGTACAACTAGATAAACATTTTCTAATTTTGCTGCATTTATATTGACAATTATTTCTATTGCCAGAACAAAACATTATCTAGAACCAACATAATTTGTTTTTTTTAATTTCAGTTTGAATTTTATTTATATATTCATGCCCTTTGATTATAAGCTTTATAACATTTTCAATGCAGCTAGTTGATTTTTTTGTTCTAGCAGCTTTTCATTTAATAAAATTAATTGTTTTCTCAACTTGACATAGTAAAATTAATTCTTGCTTGATTAGTTGTAGTGTTTCTAGATAACTTTATACCTTTAAACAAGTGTTTTTTAAAAAAGTGTAGTGTAATATATATAATTCAGCTACATGTCTAAAAGAAATGAAAACTATATTATTTTTATTAACAATTATCTAGTTTTTCAGATTTGTTATTTAATTTATTTTTTTTGTTTAATGTATGATAGTACAAATTACAATTTTTTTTTTGGTTACCTTCAACTATATAAATGGATTAAATGAATTACACTTTGTCAAAAATAATCAGTTAACATTCAATATAAATAGATTATACTTTGTTAAAAGTAATCATATAAGTAATTATATAACTTACAATTTAAAAAAAAAAATTATTTTTTTTGTTTGTTTGTATTTATACACAAATCAATCGATCAGCAAATAAACTTTAATATACTATGCAAGATAACCAGTGTGATGTAACATTTCTTGCATAGTAAAAAAAAAGTGTATTATGTATTACCTTTATTAATAAATAATATTCTAAAAATTATTTGTCATACTAGATATTAAATATTGGTTACATTGACCATTATATTACTAAAATGCATCAAGAACATAACTAATTTAAAGTATATTGTTAATTTATCAAAACTAGAACCACAGACCTATCAATTTTAAAACTTTTGCATAATAGAAATTTTAATAATATCATATAAGTTTGTTTTATTCAGTTCTGTTTCTAAGCTCTGTCTGTAGAATTTCTATTTTGTTAAAGAGTTTTGATTTTAAAACATATAACAAGACATAAACTTTGACAAAGGTTAATTACATCTTGACAGATACACTTGATTTTAAAAAGTCATATGACTACTACACTTAAAATTGACTAATGAAATTTCAAAAAAGTGTAGCAATTATGTACCTTTTTTAAATTAAAAAAGTATCTCTGTTAAGATATGATAGGCCTTTATTTTCAGTAAGATTTTCAATTTCCAGTAAGACATTTGACTTTTGTTAATACTTGTGACTTTTAGTAAGAGTTTTGACTTTTAGTAAAAATTTCAACTTTTGGTAAGAATTTTGACCTTTAGTAAAACTTTTGACTTTTTGTATAACTTTTAGCATAATATTCAGCACTTCAAAATACTTTTAGAGTTATCTTTAGTTATAACTAGTATTACAGCTTAAACTGAAACTTTTAGCTAGATAAAACTTCTAAAACATAGTTTTACTCAATATGCTAAGTTTGAAATATTTAAAACTAGACAAAACTTCTGAAACTGATTGAAATGTCTAAAGCTGAGTGTAATGTCCAAACTAAATAAAACATCCAAAACTGAGCAAAATTGAATGAAAAAAACTAGACAAAATAGGTAAAACTAGTCGAAACTAGATGAAACTAATCAAAACTTGATCTTATCTTTATCAAAATTAACATAATACATAGACTTTGATATGACAATTTCTAAAAGCTTACTGCACTTAAAATTAACTGATAGAATTTTAGAAATTCTATTAGTGATTTTAAGTGCAATGGTCATATGACTTTTAGAAATCATTATATTGAAGTCTGTGTTATATGTTATATTGATTTTGATAAGGATAAAATCAAGTTTTGCCTAGTTTCATCTAGTTTTGCCTAGTTTCACCTAGTTTCACATTTCATCTAGTTTTAAACATTTCAGACATTTAGATCTTTCAGATTTTGGGCAAAACCAAAACTCAAAATCTAAAATATTTCAGACTTTAGTAAAGAGTTTAGGCTATAATACTAGTTATGATGTATATATTTCAGATCAATCATTATGTATACTACTAATTTGGTAATAAAACTACTACAATGATCATTTTCTTAAATTGGCAGTATTACAATTTTATCTCTAACAATGTATAAATATAATTCTTAAACTAATAAAGAGAAGATATGTCATTTTGCTTGTAGTATAATAAGTAAAGTAATAATGTATTGTACTTTTCAACAAAACTACTCTTTATAAAACTGACTATTATTAAATTTTAATTCCTAATAAACATTTACTTCACATAACTTCTAAAGCTAATTTGCATATATGCAATATTGCTACTACCATCTGATTGGATAAACTTTCTATTATTGATTAAACAAAATTGATTATATAGCAATCTTGTGATGGCTATGTTAAAGAAAAGAATAAAACAATCATTTTTGATATTTCAGCAACTACTTTTTAAATACATTTAAACTAATGTTGATAGCAATAGATGAATAGAACAATAGAACAATAGAATAGAGCAATAGAATTTAGAATAGAAAAAAAATTTCAGCACTAAAACAAAAAATTACTAACAAGATTATAATTATATATTAATATAGCAATAAATAAATAAAACAATAGAACAATAGAATAGAGCAATAGAATTTAGAATAGAATATAATTTTTATTAATAGAACAGAAATTGACAACACTAATTTAAACATACTCTAAACTTTTTATACTTTTACTAACTTTTATTATAACAATGTGCAACCTTATTGGTTAGTTTTAAAGTATGTTTATATGTATCTAAAAAAGTAGGTGTGAGTGTATTAAAAATGTATGTTTTGCATCTTAGAATTATCAGAAAAATTACTATGCATTTTTTGCTATTATGTAGTGATTGATGATATTGCCAATGATAAAACTCTATTTAGTGTACTGTTACATGATCAGAAAATGTAAAACAAATATTCATTTAGTTCAAAATCACCTATAACTAATCTTTATAAGAAATAGTGATAGCAGTTTTTTAAAAATCTTGCATACCTACATGGAATTTGTGAAATATAATAATTTTTTATTAATTATAAATATATATATAAAATATTATCACTAAAAATATAATTCTTGCTAAAATAATATATTTTAAATAATTATACACCCTTGTTTATAATTTTGGTCTTGTTTGAGTTTTCAAAATAATGCCAAATTGCTTTATTAACCTCATGTTATAATAACATTATTTAAAAAATAACTTAATAATAGTTATATATTTATTATATCAAGAAATAGTAAGAACTACCAATGTTAAAAAAAATTTAAATTAAGAATGCACATATATACGATATATAGAATAATAAACAAATAAAAAAAATTATATGCATTAAGAAATTGGCTCATTACCATTAATGCAGGCTGAATAATATTTAATGCAAACCAGATGATATCCTAATATTAACCAAATAATCTTATTTAAAATTCTGCATGATTATATTAAAACTTTACACAAGATCTAAAAAAATCTATGCATTTCAGATATTGCTTTGAATTGTATTATGTCAACCTGATATTTGATCTAAAATTTCAGGTCGGGTCAGGTTTGGGTTAGAAAAATCTGTTCTGAAAATTTTAAGTCAGGTTTGATTGAATATTAATCCAAACCTGATCTGAAAATTATCCAAATTAGAAATGCTAAAATAAGCATTTTACTATATATTACTAAAAATAAGCATCTATTTGAAGAAATTTTTATAGCCAAATTTCTTGTAATTTAGCAATCAGATTTGTATAATTTCAGTACTATTTGAAGCAACTTATCAAAATGATTCAAATGATACTGAAATTATGCAGATCTGATTACTAAATTACAAGAAATTTTGCTACAAAAATTCTTTCAAGAGGGTGCTTATTTTCAGTAATATACAGTATATGTTTTTTTGAGTTCTAATAACAAGTACATAGCAATTATATAATTATTTTTAAATAATAGTTTACAGCTGTTCTAAAAGTTGATTTACTGAATTCATTAAATTTTTGGATTCAGTATTATCAGAATTATATTTTTGGCATTATAGTAATTCAATAATACTGAATTCACAACCTTATTAAATTTAGCAAATTAATTTTTATTAATTGGTTTAGAATTTATAAATATAGTTATAAATAAAACACTAATCAGATTTCTTCAAAGTTATTATTGCAGATCCTTAATTTTGATTGGTTAATAGCTGCAGATTGCAAATTTTATCTGCATTATATAATTTACAAATTTTAGATTGTAATATTAATTTTTTTATTATAAAAATAGAAAATTTAAAAAATAATCTTACATTATTGTAAAATTTAATCAGAAATAATAATAAAATTCCAAATATTTTTAGTTAAATATTTTACTCATCACTCTTAGCTAATCAAAATCAAGAATTTGTTGCAAAATTTTGTAAGACAAAATTAATAAATTTAGATTTTTTATTTATTTATTTATTTATTTATATAATATCAAGTAGGAAAAATAAAAATATATAAATATATCAATTGAATATAAATGTATAGCTAAGTATTATTTTTAAACTACACTGTTGTTGCTATATATTAATGACATCTAGTATGATATTATTCTATTATTTTCTGTTATTAGTTAAATTAATTTTTATTAATTATTAACTACAGAAAGAAATAAAAGAGAAACCTTTAAAAATAGTTTAATTAATAAAAACAAGTATATATATTAAAATTTTAAGACAAGATTTTAGAAATAAAGATATCTATATTAGTGTTAAATATAAAAGTAATGTTATTAAGGTTTGAAAATTGAAAGATAGGTAAGTGGATGTTGTTTTTCTTTTTAACAAAATCAGAGATTTCTTATACTGATTTCTATTTATAATGTTTAATATTATAGATTTGCCAATAGAAGAGTTGAACCATTTGAGTAGAGAGTTAGATAAAGAGATGAGAAAATTGTTAGTTGGTTTTTTTAGAATTAGTTGCATTTGCATATGTTAATTAAAAAGTTATTGTTCTCTATATAAGTAAAAGAATTGTATTGTATATGCTGAAATTAGAGTAAAGGTTTTGTAAATAAATAATTTGTAATATTGTATTTGGAGAAGTTTCTAGAAGGTTTAATAAATTTAAAGTATTGGTAATCTCATTGATGAGAATGTTCTTGGAATTGTAAAGGTGAAATGAGCATAAAAATAAATGTTTAGTATTTTTATATTGATTGCAATATAAGCAGTTTAGAGTTAGATAAAGAAGAGAATAATGAATATTTAAATTAGACATTGTTGATAGATTATTAAGAAGTATTTTGTTTTTAATAGAATATAGTTTAAGATTAGAATTTTGAGAGTTGATAATTTTAGTTAATAGTAGAATATTTATAGTTAAAAGGTTTCATAATAATTTTAGTTGAAAAAATTTGTTAAATGTTTCGATTAAAAATAAGTTCTTGCAGAATTTACATAGTTTATATATGATTTCAAGTAAAGAAAGTAGGTAAGTAGAAGTGCTTAAGGTTAAGTTTAAGTTTAGTTTTGTTAGCACACTGTTTGGCAAGAGTGTCAACTATATTGTGTAAAGTATTGTTTGAATGTAATTTGACTTTATATATAATATAATTTATATATTTATATTTTACTAAAAAATTTAAGATATATATAATGTTTCAATTATTTTGTTTAGTTTGTGAGTTATAGTTATGGGTATAGAATTGGTAAGAGTTTGAATAGTTAATAGGCTGTCAAGATGAATGTGAATTTGATAATTAGCAAATAAAATAAAAAATAAAAAAATAAGTATTGTTAATTCTGCATATATAGAATTTAGTATATAAGTTATAAAAGTATTAAATTTGATTTAAATATTATTTTCAAGAATCTAGACAATGCCAGTAGATATATTATCTGTTTATAAATTTAGTATTGAGGCATCTATATAGAAGTGTAGATTGTTTGAATTCAGAAGTAATATTTTTTAATATAGGTTTATAAATTAGGTTTGATATATAGGATCTGATATTGTATTTTGAATTAGAAGAATTTCTGAGAAGGGTAGTAAAGAGATAGTAGTGATTGTGAAGCAGGTTTATATAACTCTGCATAAATGTTTTGAAGTGTTTATATTTTTTTAGTTATTTATATTAAGTTCGAAATATTGTTTTCTTTTTTGTATTTTGCATTTTAAATGAATAATTTGTTTATAGTTTATTTGAAATGTTGTAGATATTAGAGAAATATTAATTGTGTTAATTGTTAAGTTTATAATTTAGTATTTTTGAAGAAATATTAAGGAATTTGATATATTTGTTATTTTGCCTATATGCCAATTTATAGAAAAGGTATATAGTGTCTATGTATTTTTAGGATTATTAGATTGGAGTATAATAAGATTAAGTATATTTAGAAATAGATTAATTTGTTAAATTTAGATATTGGGCCAAATGTATAAAATAGAGAAGAAAAGAAATCTTGTTTGTAAGTATTTTGGACCAATTTAAAATAGAACCTCAAGGTAATTTGTAAGTCCTAAGATATATGTTTTTTCAAGAAAATAGATTGTTATTGTTAGCAGTAAGTACTTGTTCAAAAAAAAATTTAGTTTTTTTAATTTTATAAATTATCTTTTAAACTGTATTTTAGGCAAATTTGTCTGAAAAATTAAATTGTATTTAGTATTTTTTAAATAAAATAATAATTTATTAATGATATGAGGTATATTTTGCTTATGAAATATATTCTTAAAAACATATTTTATAAACTTTATTATAAAACTTTTTTCAAAATATTAATAAACTTTTATGTATTAAAACTTTAAAGATTATATTTAAAAATTTTTACTATTAAAAATTTTTCAAGATTTAAAATTTCATATGTTTCTAAAGCTAAAAAAAATTTTTATACTTTATACAAGTCTAAATTTTTATAAGTAAATTGCAAAAGTGTTACTAATAAAAATTGTTATCCTTTATACAAACTAAATTTTATATTAAGAACTATAGACTTAAAATTAATATTTAAAGAGTTTACAAAAAAATTTTAAACTCTTTCTGCAAATCCTTTATACAAATCTTAACCAAAAATTCATCTGTACAAAACATTTATAACTATTTATTTTATTAAGTTAACTTGTCTTTGGCTCTTAGTAAACTTATTTAGTAATAAATTTACATTTATCTTAAAAGTTTCAAGTCTTTAGGATTTAAACTTATTGAAAAAACATACTAACAGCCTTTGACTTTCAGAATTTACAATTTTAATTGTTACATAAAAGTTACTGTCAAAACCTACTTTACATTCTTAAGCAAAAATGTAGAGTACACTTTTCTGGTCAAAACAAACTCTAAATGAAGATTTTTAACCTAATATTGACTAAATTACAGCCAAATTAAATTTTTATTTTTTGTAAAAATTCATTTTTTACTTTTTGTTCTTACCTTAATCTGCTCATTCTTACATTTTTTTTATGTAACATCAGATCACTTTTTAATTTATATTTAATTAAATTTACACTAAATTTACTAATATATCCTTAAATAGAATTTTATTAATATACAATCTACTCTTTTCTATATTTGGTTCTAATTAATTTTATACAAAAGTTGTATTTTGTAACAATCTACACTATACTGATGACTTTTATTTAGTCACATTCACTACTCTAGTTTTTATAAATGAAAATTTTTTGTAATACCTTATTATATAAAATTACATAAACTTATATTAAGCTACACTTTATACTAAAACCCTTATATTTACTTACTACTCTTGCAAAACCAAATATTTACAACTTCTTTATTCTTTCTTATTTAACAAAATATCTAAAAATACTGACTCTTACAACAACTGAACTAAACTCCTATGATATGGATTATTATTACTCTAAATACAGAAGGCATTATGAACTCAGTATGAATAAGAAAACTTCCAAATCACTTTATATTCTTTCATTAGATGTTAATCCCAATCAATATGAAAGTCTTAAGAAAAAACAACATTATTTCAAAGTTCTAACTCAACTAACTATTGGCACATGTTTATGTAGTCAATTTTATACTAATTTTGCCTCTACTACTATAAAATTACCCAACCTACCACTTTTGGTCTCTCCAATATACAAATCTCTTTAATTATTTCTACTAACATTTTAAAAAAATTAGTGATACTTTATCTGCATCTCCTATTATTAAACAACTCTCAACTTCCTAATTCTACTATTTTTTTTTCTTCATTTAATACCAATTCTATACCAACTGCCATTATTTCTCATTCTCAACATGTTCATATATATGTACTATATAATATCAAAAATTTTTCTTGTGTTCTCTCTCAAGAAACAAGCATTCTCCAAATTATACTATAGCAATTCTTTTTAGAACTTAGCTTATTTATCATAGCTGTACTTACAAAATTATTGATATCAAACTACATCATCTTGTCTAAACTAAACCTTTATCTCAAGAATAAAAAAAAATAACACATATATTCAAATTTGTCTTACTCAGCAAAACTGAAAAAATAGAACTTTTTAAAAAAGTTTTATTTAAATTTTCAAAAAAAGATAACAAATCTCAATAACAAAAACATGATACTTTCCAAGATCTTAACTGGTTTAAATTATTTTCAGTCACAAAATAAATGGAACCTAACTTAAAACTTAATACTCCATTCTCTCAACAATTAATACTTTACTCTCTCAACAATTATTTGACTTTCTTAAACCCAACTTAATTTTTTTTGCATCTGGAAAAACTATTTCTTCTAAAATTCTAGATATTAAATCTACTTTTAAATACTTCTTTAATTATTTATTAAAAACTATGACTAAACAAAAACCCAAATTCTTAGTAGATTTAGTTCAAAAATCAAACCTATTAATTGGCACTTATATTCCAATTCATACAAGAATTTTAATTAATATTTTAAAACTTATACTTTCTAAATTCCTTACTATATTTTTCATAAAACTTAATTATAAAAAAATTCTTCAATCTCATTATACTATTCTATTATATACATTCCAAAATTGACTTTAAGTTGTTATCAATCTTGCATATTTACATTTCTTCCTTAACTCTACCTACAAAACTATTCATACAAAAATATTTGCAGAAGATTTAAATCTTCAACTACTTTATCTTACTTTACATTATAATATTAGCTACAACTTAATCAACAAAGCTCCTTTCTAAATACAAAATGATAATAAATTAAATATTAATATTTCTTTTAATATTAACACAGAAAAATTTAAAAACTCTTTTCAAACACCTTCTCTTAATCATATAAAGCTATTCTTGAAAATTGGTTTGATAAATTTTTTGAAATTTACAAACATTATTCTTCTAATATTATAAAACTAAAGTTTTTAATTTTCTCAAATATCAAACTGCAACCAAATATGCTAAAGAGTATAAAAAGCTATTACCTTAATCCTTTATAATTAAATCTATTACATCTCTTTAAGGACACATTCTACTAGTTAGAAAACTTGTTCTTTTTTATATTCATATTTATAAAAACTCTGATGAATATAAATGTACAGTTCTGTCATCTGATACTAAATACAATATTCAAAATCTTTTTATATATTACTTTGACCAATCCTTTAAAAAATTTCCTGTTCCTGTCTCTGATAAATTGAACCTATTTACCAAATCTAATCAACCAACATAGACTCATCTTACTTTAGATTTTTCAATCTTTCATAAAGATAATGAACATTCAGCTTCATTCAAAATTCTGATTCCAATTAAACCTCTTCACAAACTTGTTATTTATGCTAAAAAACAATTCATGAAAATTAACTAAACAGATTATAATATAAATTATCAACTTATTACTTTTATGAATACTTTAAAGCTTTCCTTTAAGCAGTAGCTCAAAACAATAAAATCTTTAATCTAAGTTATAATCAAGCTATTAAAAAAACTATAAACCAAATTACAGATATTCATTTTCTTGCCAGAGTTATTATCTACTTTGAAATATTTAAACAAAGTAATACAAATCTCTCTATTTCCTTTATTTGAAAAAAATATAATGAAGACTATTACCTCCAAGCTAAATTTCTTATTATTAAGAATTTTAAATACATTATTCCAAAAAAAATCAATGATAATGATCTTTTTAATCCTATTACTTCTTAATTCCCTTTTTAATAAATTTTTCTA
The DNA here is from genome assembly GCA_910591915.1 of Cetraspora pellucida. Classification (NCBI taxonomy): domain Eukaryota; kingdom Fungi; phylum Glomeromycota; class Glomeromycetes; order Diversisporales; family Gigasporaceae; genus Cetraspora; species Cetraspora pellucida. Next base: position 6,607 of record CAJVQA010002751.1, on the reverse strand, counting down.
CAAGTAACATTAAAGCAGCTGCCACTTCTGAAATTATGATGTACTCTACAAATAGTAGGCTATTTTCAGAGAAGAATGATGTAAATAAGTAGGTAGTAAAGTCTATTTACATAGAAGACTGGGTTAATGATGATCAGATCCAATATACTGAAAAGACTACAGTATCTTTTGCAGCTGTGTAAGTCAAGCTTAAAATGGTAAGCAACCTTACAGAAACATCTTATTACTTCTTGAATTCCAATTCTTTATCTAACTTCAAGGACCTCTTCTGCTATAATACCTTCCTAATTAATTATAATCTTCTAATCTTACTATCTAAACAAATACTACTATCTTTTATTTAATATCTAAAAAATAATTCTTTTAACAAATCTTTTAAAATCTATATTAATAATATACTTACTGAAACATATATCTATAAAAATCCAAAATATAAACTTCTACTTAATCACATATTTTTTTAAATTTACACTATTATTTATACAATAACCTACCTATTAAATCACATTTCAGATATTCAACTTTTCATACTATCTCAGATAGTATTTTCTTTAATACACATAATGATAATAATTCAAATCTTATTACTCCAAATTTACATAACTCTAATCCTACAACTACTAAAAATATATCTCTTCTACAAACAACTCTCTTATCTTTTATCTTAATTCCTATAAAAATTGGGTCTCTAAACATTAACAGTCTACTTTAATACTCAAAAAAACTTTCATTTATTGATATAATTAATCAATATAATTTTGATATTTTTAAATTATCAGAAACATACCTAACTTCAAAAGAAGGAAAATATATTAACAAAATCTTTCAAAACTATAACAGCTTTTGGAGTTCTTATAAAAATTCTCATCAAGCAGATGTTGGAATTTTTATACATAATAGAATCTTCAAATATGTAGCTAGAACATATAATTATAATGATCATATAATTGGTCTTGATTTATATTTCAAATACAATTATATTTGTATTCTTTAAATTTACCTTTCAATAGTAAAGAAAAAAACAATTATGTTCTGAAATCCAAAAACAAATCATCCAACTTTGCAACAACTCCAACTATCAACTAATAATACTTGATAATTTTAATAGTATTCCTTATCTACATTTTGATAGAAATCCTCCTAAAAACACCTCTATTTCAGAATCTCAAATTTTTAAATATCTAATTAGTCATCAATTTAAAGATTTATATTGACTTTTTTTTTCTCTAACTCACAACTTTACTTTTATTTACTTAATCTCAAACAGTAGAATTGACCAAATATAGACAAATCTAAGCATATCTCAAATTAATTATACTGATATTCTTAAGAATATCTCATTTGAATCTAATTACAAAATCATTATTCTTGACATATTTATAACTATTAATAAAACAAAACCTACTAAACAACATAAAGAAAAAATTTCTTTGGAAAAACTGCTTTAAGGAAAACTTGGAAAACTAATCAAACCAAACAACACAAAGTCTTATATAACTTCAAACTAAAATATCAAATATTATAAATCAAAATGAACTTAATCTAATTCAGAACAAAATACTTAAAGCCCTTTCTAAAGCTGCTACTAAAAACATTCTTTATAAAAAATTAGAACTACTCATAAAATTAAATCAGATAAACCAATTAAATATCATTCACTCTATTATAGATATAAACAAATACAATATCTTAAAAATCATTTACAATTACCAAATCTTTATAATCTTCTTCATAAATATAATACTAAATATCCTAAAAATTTTATTATTCAATCTCAAACTTCTGATAATCTTCAATTTACTATTAAACAAAAAGTTATTCAAATAAATTAGTACTTATTACTTATTACCAACAACAAACCCAAAAAGAAATTCAATAAAAAATTAAAGACTGTAATCAACTCTTTTACTTATAACCAAAAAAATTTTTTAAAAATATTCTTAAAAAATACAATAGTATATACATTAACAGATTACTAATTTATAATATCTTATTAACAGAAGAAGATCAAATTAAACAAGCTATCTATACTAATTTTTCTGAATATTTTAATAAAAACCTCTTTAACAAATCCAACCCAACTCTGAATATTATGAACTTTACCAACCCCATTCTAAATTCGAATTATATTATTAAAACTTATTTATTAATATCTCTGATAATGAATAGCAAAATACTATTCAAAATTTTACTTTCTAAAAAGCTGCTAGATCTTTTGAAACCAACTATGAACACTTTAAATATATTGGTTTTTCTGGCCAAATCTCTCTCAAACTATTTATTAACAAATGCTTTCAACTTCAAAAAATTCCATCAGATTAGAAAACATCTAACTTCTTTCTTATTCCAAAAAAATCTTCATAGGCTTTACATTAAATCAAGTTTATCCTATCTTAATTATAGAATCTATAAAAAAATATTTTACAAAACTTTTTATATAAAAACTTGACAACATTATTAACACAAACAACCTTCTCTCTAATCTTAACTTACAGTTACCAAAAACTCATTAACATACATTTTAATTCAAATCTTTAACAATACTATCAAACATTACAAACACTTTAACAAAGAACTATGAATAATGCTTCAAGACATGTCCAAAGCTTTTGATAAAATTAACATATCTCGACTTCAAGATACTTGTAAAAAAATTAGTATTTCTTTACAAGAAATTCAACTTATTATGAAACTCTATACAAACCAACAAGCAAGAATTATTACTACATATAGTCTTACATCACTTGTTTATATTAAATCAGAAATTAAACAAGGTGAAACCTATTTATAATTACTTTAGAAAATTTAGTATGATCTTATTCTTATCTTCATTTACAACAAATATAACAACCATCTACTCAAAATTACTTCTTCTTCACCTCTTAACATCATTTCAAACATTCAATTATCTTCTATAACAATACCTCCTATGGCCTTTATAGATGACACTATTTGGCAAAGTGAAAATACTGAATCTCTTTAAAGTATTCTTAATGATATTCAAAACTTTTTAATTTAAATAATATTAAAATTAATCTGACCTTCTATATATCTTTCAAAACAAAAACAAACTAAACCTTACTATACCAAATCTTTATTACAATAATAAATAATACCTTTATATAAGTCTCATGAAACTATATGATATCTCAGTATCTATTTTGATGGAAATGGTTTAACTAAACCAACATATGAGATACTTCAAAATAAAATTGAATTTTTCTTACTTTAATTAAATTCAAAAAACTCACATCTAAACAAATCTCTACTCTTTTTAATATAATACTACAACCATCTTTAGAATATTTATTAAAAATCTTGTCAATTTCAAAAACCAACAACAAAAACTCTTACATCTACTCTCTATTACAACAAAAAAATGCTTCATCTGGCAAAAATATATTTAATATTCTTCTTACTAATTTATTATCATTTAAACTTTTAACTCTTTAACATTTAACTCAAAAAGTAGCAATATTTACAATAAAACATATTCTTTATTCTACTCCTTTTCTCAAACATATTTGTATAGCCAAAATTAAAAATTGGCTAACTAAAATATGGCAACATTTTTTTCTTTCAAATACTACTTCTAAGTTTTCATTAAAAACAAAAAACTTTACATTCATCTTTCAACTTTTATTTTTAAATAACTCCAATATTTTTCTTTTATTTAATAACTCACTAAATTTATTATTAGTTAATATTCCTATATTTACAAAAACAATATATGATATTCTTCTATCTAATAATTCTTATTCATTAATTAACAGTCTTCAAAATAATAAATACTCTTTATTAAACAACTTATAATGGCTAACAATTTACATATCCTTCCATAGAACAACATATATATACATACTAAGAAATCTAACTATGGACCTACTCCATCTTGGTTTACTAAACTTTTTAATCTTATTCAAAACAATACAATTTTTCAAAAATGGTCACATCTTAACTTACCTAATATTAATACCTTTATCAATTCTTTTGATACAATCACTCCTTATTACTTATTACCATTAAATAAACAGTCTATTGTTTTTAATAACTTACAAATTCTCATTACAAAAAATGCACTTAACTTATTCTCCTTTCATAACATCTCTTCTGGTTTAATATCTCTAATTTCTATTAACTTATCTGCACCAATATTTCAAAGTTCTATTAAAATTTCTTATATTAAATTATTAAAAAAGAATAACAACTATTTACTCTGTATTAATAATTATGAAATTCATACATTTATTAATATTCAACGATATGTAATTTCAATTTTGACATTATCTCAATTACCATCTATTTACATTCCTGATACAGAAATTCAAATAATCCAAAAAAACATATCTTCATCTCATTACTAAAACCAAATTACTAATCTATTTCTATTAACTAAAAACCTTTTAAATAACACTTATTTCTATACAGATGCTTCAATTATTAATGCACAAACACTATATCCAAAAATTGGTATTGGATGATCTCTGAACATAATACCCAAATCAAATTTAATTGTGCAATATCTTTATATCCTAACTCTACTCAAGCAGAACTTGAAGAAATTGTCTATCTTCTACTCATTCTCTCAATAAACTCACAAAGCATTATATATCTTGACAATCTATTAACCCTAAAAAACATTTAATTATTTTCTTTTTTAGACAAATTCTTACATATTAAAAACTAGGATATATTATTTATTATTTACTATTTTATTCAAACAAAAAAATCTCTCAAAATCTTGTTTCATAAAGTTAAATTCCACTTTAATAATTCTTTTCATAAACAAGTTGATCTCTTAGCTAAACAAAATAACTCTAAACATTTAATTAAATCCAACTTTACTATATTACTTTCTGATTATTTTAAATGGTATGACTATACAATATTTACTAAAACCCAACTATTCTTACAAAACACAATCACTATAATTACTTCTTTCTTAGTCACAACTTAAATTCTTTCAAAACCCATTCTCTATTAAATGGTCAACAAATATAGACATTATTAATTCCCTAAATAATAATTAAAAATTCTATACTTTTTGTCTTAAAATTAATAATAACAACCTACCTACTATGCAAAACCTTAATTTATGATATTCACTTTTATATACTATACCAAATTGTGTCTATTGTCAAACTTCTAAAGATATATCATATCTCTTTACATGTTCTAAACAAAAATATAATCTTTAACAAATTCTTCAAACTTTAATTTCAAATACTACTCAACAATTAAATATCTCTTCTGAACTTTCAGATAAAATCTATATTATCTTGTTATAACAAACAAACACTTCACTACACTTTCACTTTTTTAATCTTATCGAAGGCCTCTTCTCTATATCTCATTAAACAATATTAAAATATTACTTCATAAAACAATATTATCCTTCTTTATAACTCTTTCAAATGCTACTCTAAATTGGTTTTACTAACATATATAGCTACTATGTAACATTCTTCAATGACAATAGGAAAAAGTTCGTAATATAAATAAAAAATCTAAATGTTCAAAAATATATTCTTTAACTCTACCTTCTTAACTTAATTTCAATACTACTAATACATCTACTATAAATCCAAATATATCTATTAAAAAACTGGTTAACTCTAGACTATACACTTACTAACTGTATTTACTAAATACCAAGACTATCATCTTAGATTTCCTTTAACCTTTCTATGCTTAAAATTAATTTGAAATAATTAATAATATTGTTATATAGAAATAGAGGTGTAATGTTATATTGGGTGTTTTAAATAAGTAACACAAATGTAGTTTAGAAATCTTTAATATAATTACTTTTATTATCTAATAAAGTTTCTACTTTGGCATAACAAAAAATAAAAAATAAAAAATAAGTTATTTATTATATTAAAATTTTATAAGATATTTAATTTAAAAAAAATATATTTGTATATATTTTGAATTTTCCTAGAACACTCTATGTTTTTCCTAGGTTACACAAAAAGGTTAACTTTAATTAGTTAATTTTTGAAAAACTATAAGAAAATTTTAATAGTAAATTTTTATATCTAATCTTTAAAAATTCATATATCAATGAGTTTTAAACCAATTTTAATAATTTTATTACTATTAGAATCACAAGAACCTACTCTACAACTCTATTTAAGAGCTTAAAAAATATTTAATTAGTAAAAACTTTTATAATTAAAATTATAAAAAAATATACTATCAAGTTTATATATAATTTTAAAATAATGCACTCTATCTTTAAATTTTACAAAATTTTAATAAAAATCAATTGTTAAAGTATGATAACTTAGTAAAATGAATAGGTTGTTAACTTTCAAGTGGCAAATTTAAGGTTCAATTTTTACAAACAATAAATTTTAGAAATTATATTTGTGTTATAATAATTGTTTTTTGTTTATTAGTTGAGTTTTGGGCATCTGTAATCTTAGATACATCAAGTCAGGTTTCACTTGATATTGAAAGCTTAGAGTATTTATATGAAATATAATGTTATATATATATATATTTTTTTTAATATTAATAGTGAAGCCATGCCTCTATCTTTATTAAATATTTAATTGAGATTTTACATAAAGTACAATTCTGCTTTTAAAATATTATAGAA
>CAJVQA010002750.1:0-21163 GCA_910591915.1 Cetraspora pellucida | reverse complement strand
GCATATTTGATTAATCTTTGTATCTTTACAATATCTTTTTCTTGTTGTTGTACTTTTTTACTAGTTCTTCTATTTGCCATTGTGTTGTATATTCTTTTTTTAGGTATATGCTTATTTGCTGCAGTAATAATTGCTCTTCTAATGTATCCCATATACCATTTATTTTATTTATATGTTTCTTTATATTTTGTACTTCTGCTCGAATATTTTTTAGACTTTCTTTTGCTTCTAGTCACTTCTGCAGCACTTGCGTATAATTTTCCCAATTTTCTGGTTTTGCTTGATCATATAAATACAGTATTCTTGATTGTTCTTTTCTCTTAACTTCTGCTTTGCTGCTTTTTTCTATCATATGTTTAATCCATATTTTTGCAGTTATTATTTTATGATCACTATTTGTAATTTCTTCTGTTTCCTTAATACTTGCTTTTTGCAAGTCTGAAGCCAGTTCTTCTAATACCCAAATATAGTCGATTCTTGTTGCTGCTTCTTTGCTTGACCATGTGTACTTTTGGTTTGTCAGGTGCATATTTCTGTATATGTCTATAAAGTCTTGTTTTCTTATCCAGTTAAAGATTAGTAGTTTTTTGAAATTTTTTGATTGTATATGTTGCCTATCTAATATATTGTCCACTGTATAATTAAAGTTACCTATAATCACCACTTGTGTTTGTCTTTTCTATTTTATAACTATTTCTACAATCTTTTGTTAAATGATTTTCCCTATTGTCTTATTATTTGGTGGTATATAAACTCCTATTACTATCAACTCCAATTGCTTGAAGTATAACATGATCTCTATCATATATTCACTTATTCTCTTGACTGCATCCACATGCTTTTCCCATTGTTCTTCTATTAGTATTCCTACACCTGAACCTTTTTTCTTATCTTTTGCTGCATTTGTCCAGTACCTTATATAATTCTTGCTTGCTGCATGCATTAGAAACCTCTCTTCTCTTTTAGTAATGTTTGTTTCTGTGATTCCTAATATTGCAATTTCTTCTTCTTTTGCTCAGCCAAGCAGATTTTTTAATTTCCAACCTTTGGTTTTGAGTCCATTGATATTATAGCATGCTAACTTTATTTCTTTTTTTACTTCTTTTCATTTCTCTTTTAGTAGTTTTTTTTTTTTTTTTTTTAAATATTAAGGTGAGTACTTGCGACCTAGGATTTTATTGATAGTACATTCAGCTAATGGTTGCATTACAACCACAAGGGGCAACTATGGAAAGAGTGTACAACTAGCCACTCATACAACTTTAGTCATTGTTTAATTTAAGTAGTCCACCCGAAGGTTCTACACTAGTTGCCATATCTGGAACCTGCTTATAGGTTCCCTATTTAACTATTCCGTTCCTGTATCCACCCACCTACCTACACTTACCAAGATGCCCTGGTCGATACTGGTTCAAATATGCCATGATCACTAAGTCTTTAAAGTGATTCACTCATATGAAGAACCTTTGACCTTGTACTAAACCTTCCAGAATCTTCTGTATCCCATTCTTATAGCTAACCTGGTATCACTATGGCCGAGACCAACACTGGTGGTCAGGGCATACCATTAAACCACTATGCTCTTGTAGAGTTCACCCCAACCCTGGTACTAACCTTACAACATATTTCTACTACTTTGGTATTCAATTCAAGTTCCACCAAGCTCCCAAACCAGATAGCCCGGAAAGGCAGGTCATAATTATACACCATTGGTTTACATGTTTGCTGGCATGTAACCTTTTCCTCTAGAACCTGGAAATTTTAGCAGCCTGGTTGGTTCCATTTGGCCCCTCCTTAAAGGCCAGCTCTTTGCCTGGTTTCACAAGTTCTAGCTCCATTTCATAGGTCTAGTCTTTACAGTAGCACCGTCAAAAGTTTGGGTTACCTCTCTACTCGGGTCTTCCAAGTAGGCTTCGTTCTCCTACCTGTTTCCCATAATTTACATGGCCTAAGGACTTATCTTGGGTTTACACTGCCCGGTATCAGTTTGTGTTCCTTCATACAATGTTGCATGAATGCCTAGACCTTCCAGTCAGGCTGGTATGACACAGGTTACAGGTATCCTATCTCAACCAATCACAGAAGACAGTTAGCCATAACACAGAAAGAATTGCAAATTTTCATCGTCACTGGAATTTGAACTCTAGACCTGCCATTTGGGGGTTGACAACCTATCTACTTCACTAGGTTGCCACACCCCCTTCTCTTTTAGTAGTTTCTGTCTTGTTTTTATACTTTTTACTTCTTTTTTTTCCACCTTGTAGCCTTCTTTTTCCTAACAAGAAAACCTAATTTCTTTTTCTTCTTCAAAAACTTTTCTTTCTCTTTGCAAAAATACTTCGATTTCCTTGTCTATATTCATTGGTTCAACTGTGGCACCCTTAGGAGTGTTTAGGTTGGTTTATCTTATTTTTCTCTCTATCTTCTTCTAGTCTTTCTAATCTTTCTAATATTCGTTCTAAGATATTTTTGATATGTGAGGTACCTGCTTGTGATTGTGATTGTGGTTTCTTTTTTTTCTTTATTTTCTCCTGCTTCTGATCTTCAATTGTTGAATTTTCTTTGTAATGTTCTCTGTTTCTATTCTCATTTTTGTTCTTGTTATTTCTTTGTTTTTTTTTTTTTTTTAAATATTAAGGTGAGTACTTGCAACCCAGAATTTTATTGATAGTACATTTAGCTAATAGTTGCATTACAACCACAGGGGACAACAATGGAAAGAGTGTACAACTAGCCACTCATACAACTTTAGTTATTGTCTAATTTAAGTAGTCTTCCTGAAGGTTCTACACTAGTTGCCATATCTGGAATCTGCTTGTAGGTTTCCTATTTAACCACTCTGTTTCCGTATCCACCCACTTACCTACACTTACCAAGATGCCTCGGTCAATACTGGTTCAAATATGCCATGTCACTAAGTCTTTAAAGCAGTTCACTCACATGAGAAACCTTTGACCTTGTACTAAACCTTTCAAAATCTTCTGTATCCCATTCTTATAGCTGACCTGGTATCGCTATGGCCGAGACCAATACTTGCAATCAGGGCATACCATTAAACTGCTATGTCCTTGTAGAGTTTACCCCAACCCTGGTACTGACTTTACAACATATCCTTACTCTTTGGTATTCAATTCAAGTTCCACTAAGCTGCCATTTCAAATAGTCTGAAAAGGTAGGTCAAAACCATACATCTCTGGTTCACATGTTTACTGGCATGTGCCCTTTTCTTCCAGAACCTAGAAATTCTGGTGGCCTGGTTGGTTCATTTGGTTCCTCCTCAAAGACTAGCACATTTGCCCAATTTCACAAGTCCTAGCTCTGTTTCATAAGTCTAGTCTTTACAGTAGCACTGTCAAAGGTTTGGGTTATCTCTCTACTTGGGTTTTCCAAGTAGGCTTCCATCTTCCTACCTGGTTCCCTTGATTTACATGGCCTAAGGACTTGTCTTGGGTTCACACTGCCTGATAATGGTTTGTGTTCTCTCGTACAATGTTGTATGAGTGCCTAGACCTTTCAGTTATGCTGATATGATATGGGTTACAGGTATCTTATTTTAACCAATCACAGAAGACAGTTAGCCATAATACAGAAAGAATTGCAAATTTTTGCTGTCACTGGGATTTGAACTCTAGACCTGCCACTTGGGGTTGACAACCTATTTACTTCACTAGGTTGCCATACCCCTTACTATAAAATAAATAAAATAATATATAATCAGTATGTTTTAGTAAAATATTCTAGATCGCAACAATGGTGACCTTAAGCGCAATTATCTATTCGAATAATTTTATAATGTATTAGTTAAAATCATAAGAGATATGCTAAAAATTCTCTTCATGTATTACATTTTGATAATAAAGCTGCATTTGTAACCTGGTTAAGTTAAAAAAAATAAAAAAAATAAAACAGTAAGATATAATAATTGACATCTATTATATTCGTTAGTACTCTTAATTTCTTATCTATTCATGTGTTTCTATCATAAACATCATAATTGCATCATATGTCACATCTAAAAAGCTTTAAATAAAAAACATTAATTAGCTTTGTGATCAATACTCATTTCTCTAAGCAATCAATTCTGCAATTTTGCCCTAAGATATAAATTTTACTAACAAACAATTATACTTCATCTTGGCTATCTTTTTATAAATATCTTCACTTTGGACTTAGTGCTAAATGAAGATATTGTTTTATCGAATTTCATCAAATATTCATAGCTAATCAGTCTAAATATTATCTCAATATCCATTCATCAAACATCTACAGTTATATATTCCAAATTTCGTCTAATACTAGTTCATAATGAAGGAATGCAGTTAATGTGGATCTTTTTGTTCTGATGACTAATTTGTTTAGAAGGGTTCACATCATAAAACATGTATTAACTGCAAAAAAAGTTATCTAAATAAAAAAATTTTAAAAAATACAGAAGCTACCAATCAAGAAACAGAACAAATTAATAATACCATATGTATCAATGTTGATTATCTTGAATTGGGTAACTTTATTAAGAATGAAATTTGAGAGTTAATAGATAACACAAATACTGATGAAATAGCTGACACAATCTACAAGATGAATTTATTAGTATGTCTGGATGTGAATGCTTAAGGCAAAATGATGAGAGAAGTTGCTAATCTCATTATTGCTGAAATTGAAGAAGGTGATGACTACTTGTAGAAGTAAGTATTTATCTTACTAGTAAAGCATGTTTTAATATCTTCTATTTATACTTACAATCTCTTAATTTTTTTTTTTTAAATCAATATATTGTTACAGCTATCAACAAGTATATCTTTCTAAAAAGTTTTGTGATACAGTTGGTAGATATACATATGTTTGTTGTCAGTCAAAAGAAGCCCAAAATAAAAAATATAAGGACTCAAATCATAAGTGACATGTTTGATATAACTGTAAGAGTAAAATTATAGTAAGAGTTGATATGTTGCTTGGTGTTGCAGAGATAGATATACATCATGGATTTCTTTATAAATGACCAGATCTTATTGCTGAAATGCCTAATAAGCTATAGGAAGAAATCAGTACACATGCACACCTTACAACAACAGACTTAATAAACCATCTATGATGTAAAGAATTTGATATTTCTAATTTTTCACATAAGCATATATATTATTAGAAGTCTATAGCAAGCCAAAGCAGATTTCAATGCTATATTAATTCTGTCGAATCAGCATATAGATTACTTGAAGAACATGAAAACCAGAGCTTTCATCAGTGTCTTTATATCCGAAATTCAAAGACCATGAGTATTGGTTTTACTACACCTTTTTTAGACATAATTAAAACTAAGAATATTAATATTGCAGAGGCATATATAGATGCTATTTACAGAACTGCAAGAAGATGTTATGAGCTTTACAGTGTAGTGGTTGATGTTGAGAAAGCTGGGTTCCCAATTGCTTATCTAGTGCTAGATACTGCAAAAACTACTGATGCAAATAATAATACAAGAAAATGTTGTGAAATTTTGGAAGAATTTTTAACAGCAATAAAAAGGTGTAGTGTTGAGCCAGATTTTGTATTTACAGATAAGGATTTGGGGGAAATAAATGCTGTGACTAAGGTGTGGTGATCTCTTAAAGTTTAGCTCTGTTACTGGCATATGGAGCAAGCTATAAAATGAAAATTAAAAGAAAAGCCCAAATCAAAAAATAGAAGTTTAATACCTGTAATTTATGATGCACATCAAGCAGTAAATGAGTTTGACTTTGTTAACCCAACATTTTATCCTACAGAAAGTGATCGTGACCCACAACGTTGTATTATTTGTCTAGTAGAGTATCAGGAGCCAATTTTAAGGCTTATAAAAAATCATTACGATATGCACCCCTAATACCTTTCAATGCTCAAGAAGAATCTAAGTTGCTAGCAAATATTAGAAAATATGCTGTTAAAGAAATTTATGAATTTTGTGTAAGAAATAACTTGTGACTATTATAGGAGTATCTTTGGACTAATTGGTACTCACCTAGCTGATGCCATTTGTGAGCTCGATCTGTCAGACCTACAATACCTTTAGAAAAAACAACTATGAAGATTGAAGCCCACTAGGGAGTTATCAAACAGTTTTATCTTCAACGATTTAGTAGCTCTAGGCTAGATCTTCTGTTTTGGATATTATTTAATGAAATAATTCCATCACAGAAGAATTGGTTATCACAGCTCTTAAATAGTACAATAAATCTGTATTGGTAGGAGGATTTTAAGAGTGAATGGGAGTATGTAGATGCGAGTGAAGAAAAAAGAAAAGAAATAAGTACAAATAAAAAAAATAAAAATAAAAGAAAGCATACTAATACAAAAATGACTAATTTAACTAATTCAGTTAGTTCATACTTTACTCAAGTCTTCTGTTGGATCTGTAGCTGCCTGGCCTTTGTTGGAAATCATTTTTTGATATATAAACATTTAGTACGACAAGTTATAAATATGCCTGATAGTACATGATGGTGACTAGTTAAAGATGATTTTGAGCGTCAAACCACCCTTCCCTTTTTAGTTATAAAGAACTTCAATTGTAATGAAGATACAGAAAGAATCTTATCTATAACAGTTACACCTATTGAAGTTTCAGAGTATATTGACATTGATGTTGTTGATAATCCTGAAGACAAGACTCATTCTTATGTTGAAAAAAATTGGCTTTTATTTGAACAAGCTAATAATTAGTGTCATGTCTGTGCTATGATGGAATGGAGCAAATTGGTGCAAATGGAAGAAGAAATACAATTAGTGAAGAGAAAAAAATATCAACAAACCACTTGGGGTTCAACAAGCAAAAAACCATATTTAATGTACCTACTATGCTTGAGTAAATCAGATAAAGAAAATAGCATTATAATTAATGAAGCAAAAGATTTCTTAGTTATTAAAGATGAAGATATTGTAGTTATAGAAGACAAGATATTGTAATGACAAATTTTAATCTATGAAAAAAAAATAAATAAATTTGTATTAATTATTTAATGAATAACAGATTAGAAAACTCATAAATCATGTTCTTAAACTAAGTAAGTTTAGATGCTTAAGATTTTAATATGTATTACTTGAATTATCTTAATAAAATAATTCAAATAATATTAAAATCTTAAATGATCAAACTACTCAGCTTTGGTAATGTTGATGCTTATTTGAAGATATAATTTAAATAAAATTGCTTAAGAAAAATTATTTATTAGAGTGCAGAATTTATGAAATAGACAATTTTCAAACTTTTTTTTAATCATGTTACACCAAATTTGAATTTGTTATTGGCTATTTTACTGCAAACCATGGTTGGTACAACATTTACCATAGCTGTGCCATGATCGACGATAACATCTCTGCAAAATTAATGGCTACTCTGGAGGACTCATATACAAACAACAAAGAAATGTGATAAATTGTTACTATCGAAAAGGATATATCACATAATATTTTTCAACATCTTAAAGACAAAATAATTTGGTACTGGTTTAAGATGATGATTAAAAAGCATTATTAAGAGAGTTAGGATAGGGTAAGTGAAAGGGTTCTAAAAGAGTATTCTACTTTGTGAGTTTTTATTTTTTTCTTAACATAAATATTTAAGTCTTTATTTATTAATTTTATTATTTTTTGTAAAGCAGAGAAGGCACATACACTTTGTTCAAATAAAAATGATTCCTTTTTATAAGGATTTTACAGAGAAGCAAAAAGAAAGTTTTTGAAAATTTGCTATTATTCTAATATATTTTGTTCTATTATCTCAAGCCTTTTTCTTTTTTTTAGCCAATTCTTTTTACCTTCATAGCCTTTAGCTTCCTAACAATATTTAACATCCAAAAATGCTTTTACATCATTCTTTTCTATTTTTATATAAAACTTAAACCAATTTATTTCTTTTTAATTTAATGCTTTATTTCTTACTTTCTTATAATCTTTACTTCTTGCTTATTTAATATTTTCTTTTTATCTTCCAACCAATGTTCTTATTCTTTCAATTAATTGAAGATGCACTCACACAGCTACAAGCTTTATCTAACAAAATAATATTAACTCATTGACTTATTTTAGCTTTCACTTTTATCAATCAGGTTAATTGCAAATTACTTTACTATTTTTAGACCTGTTTACAGTAATTGTTTTAAAGACTTAGCATTTACATTTACAATCTCATATAGCATCGATTTGGGCTTTACTGTTTATCTATTTTAGACAATTCTTCAAGATCATAAGATACAGGTTTACTACTAACAATAGCAGAATCTTTCTACAATATGGTCAACATTCAAATTAATTCTACTAAATCTATACTCACAACTAATAAACTTTTAATCAACTATAATCCTATTATATACAATAATTATTTACTTAATCTTCATTCTTCAAGTGAACCATTTAAGTTTTTAGAATGCTAGTTTACACTTAATAACAAACAAACAAAACAAATATAGCTTGTTATGAATGAGTCTTCACACCTTATTAAACTTGCAAACATCAAACAAATTACTAATATATATATATACAATATATTATTAATACAGTTATTATTCCTACAATTGAATATTGCCTTCATAACATAATTTTTAACCAAAACACTTGTAACAAAATCCTTACAAACCATATTGAACTTGTTAAAAACAAAGCCAAACTTAGTTATATAACTCTTATTAGTACTTTACTTTATTATCAACTATATAATATTTGCAATATATGAAATATCCAACTATAACACCATATCACAAACTATACCAAAAAACTTAATTCTTCTAATCTTTTTGGTATTAGTACTCATATTTGACTTCAACAACTTCAAAATAATCTTTGGTCACCTACTAGTATACTGATACATAACAATCCTACTATTAATAAACCAAATAAACATTCTACTAACTTTAAAATTATTCAACTTTTTAAATATTTCAATATAATATTTATCTCTAACTCAACATACAATATTCTACATAGTATTCAAGAGAGCTTTATCTCATTAGAATCTCTTCTTTGTTCACATTCTAAATATCTAATCTTCAAAAAATAACTCAAATATTATAATATTTTATACTTAAACTAACTTATTATATTTGACAATTTATGCTTACTAGATTAGAAACACATCTTTTCTAATATTTATAAAATTCCAAAAGACAAACAACCTCTTTAATTTACTTATTTAGAAGACCAAGTTACAAGTCATTCCTACAACTATATACTATATTTATACTTATATTTATCTAATACTAACTATTATAGCTACACTACTAGACACTTCTTATTATATAAAAAAACTCTGGCTTATTACAGTACTTAATAACCAAATCATTTCTAATAAAGTCAGAAGACAACTCTCTCAATTTGGTACTGTACTTATTACTCATTGGCAATGTTAAATTAAATTACAATTTACTTGCTTATACCTCCTTGCACCTATTTAATCACATGTATGTTTTGGTTGTTCTCTTAATTTACAAACAATTGATAACAAATGTATAATTGCTATTCCTACCAATTTTTCAACTCAATTTTTTGATCAAGTTAACACAAATAACAAAACTTTTAACTTTAATGCCAATCATTTGGATTTCTTATACTCAGTTGCAATTAGACATTCTACTCAAACTTCAAGCCTATCTAACATTATTATTTCAACATATTAATTTCAACTATCTTTGAACTCTGTATACTAACTCATAAACTTCAAAAATTGTTGATTACAACATTAACCAACAAGAACTTCACTTTTATACTAATGACTCTGTTATTAATTTGAATACCTTTTAATGCTCTATAAGCATTAAATAGGTTCAAGTTAACAATAATTTTATATTGCATACATTTCAGACACAAGTTAAACTTTGGTCTTGCTTATTCAAATCAGAACTTATTGTTATCTTATTAGCTCTTATTACTGCTCCTAAAAACTGTAATATAAATATATATACAGACTTTTAATCTGTAATTTCCAAATACCAAAACCTTTTAAATTCTTCTACTACTCTATTATATACATATACATCATACTTTTCACTTTAAAACACACTTGTCAATTTTATCAACTCTTACAAAATTCAAATTATCTTTCACAAAGTTATTGCTTATCAAGATAATATATACAATAACTTAACTGACCAACTTGCACATAACTATTATAATCTAACATATTTTACCTTTTTGCTATATAATATTTATAACTCAGCCTATATTCTTATTCTTGAAAATTTTTTTTTTGAGCTATCAACTTATTGCAGTATTTGTACAATTTGTTATGCACATATTTATGTACTATAGATTACTCAAAACTGCTTTTACAAATAAAAAAAAATCCTTAACCAAATCAACTAGCAAGCCATTTGGCTATATATCAACAACAATTAAAAAATTTCAAACTTCTAATATATAGCTTTTAATTATCTACTCTTAAGTCCTTTAAAATTAAAATTTTATTATATGAACTTTCTGCTCTATACACTTTATACAAATGTTATTACTCATCTCTATTTACTTGTCACCAATGTTATCACACTAGCTCTTATCTTTATTAGACAACTTGCCCATCTGATCAACTATTAAACAATCTTATAAATAACTCATTACAATATACTCTTAATATTACTACTCTTAATATTACTTCGGAAATTATAAATAACCTATATTATCAAATTAAACAACTACACTGCATGTCCACTTACAATATACTAAATCTACCTTTAATTTCTTCAACTTTATCAGGCTTAGTACCAAATAAAATTATTATTATAGTTGCAGACTTATTATCTACAAAAATATCTATAACACTTATTACTAAATTCTTACTTTATCTTAATTAACAAGTTTGCTACAAAATTTGGATTCTTTACTGTATTTCAAGATTTACAATTCATCTTCCTACTTCTAATTTACCTTTCAAATCTGCTTCACAACTAGTGCAACCTTTTTTTTTTAATACTATTAGCTCTAAGATTAATTCTTGGTATATACAATAGATTAAATATCAAACTAATCTTTTATATATTATTACCAACATCCAAATCTAGATAAGCTTTGGCCACTTTAGTTGGTTTAGGTTGTAGATAAATTAGTTTGAGTTTCTATTCTTGCTATAATATTTTAAAAGTAGATTTAAACTTTATATAAAAATCTTGTTAAATATTTAATAAAAATAAAGGCATGGTCTTACTATTAATATTAAAAAAAAACAAAATAAACTTTAATATAAAAGAAATATAGTGACCTAATGAAGTAAATAGGTTGTCAATCTTCAAGTAGCAGGTTTAGAGTCCAAATCCTAGCAATAGTAAAAATTTGCAATTCTTTCTGTATTACAGTTAACTGTCTTTTGTGATTGGTTGAGATTAGATATCTGTAAACTGTGTCATATCAGCATAACTGAAAGGTCTAGACATTTGTACAATATTATATAAAGGAACACAAACTGGTACTAGGCAGTGTGAACTCAAAATAAGTCCTTAGGTCATGTAAATCACAAGAATCAGATAGGAAGATGAAAGCCTACTTGGAAAACCTGAATAGAAAAATAACTTAAACCTTTAACAGTACTACTATAAAGACTAGACTTATAAAACAAAACTAAAACTTGTAAAACTAGGCAAATGTTTGGTCTTTAGTAAGAGACTAGATAAACCAACCAGGCTGCTAAAATTTCTAGATTTTAGAGAAAAAAATACATGCCAAAGAATATGTAAACCAGAAATACAGTTATGGTCTACTTTTCTAGACTATTTGAAATAATAGCTTGATAGAACTTTAATTGAATACCAATGTAGTAAAGATATGTTGTAAAGTTAGTATCAGAGTTGAGGTAAACTTTATAAGAGCATAGCAATTTAATAGTACATCCTGATCACCAGTGTTGGTCTTGGTTATAGTAATACCAAGTTAGCTATAAGAATAGGATACAGAAGATTCTAAAAGGTTTAGTACAATATTAAAAGTACTTCATATAAGTGAACTGCTTTAAAAACTTAGTGGACATGTCATATTTTTACTGATATTAGCTAAAGTTATTGGTAGGCAAAGGTAAGTAGATGAATATAGAAACTAGAATAGTTAAATAGAGAATCTACAAGCAGGTTTCAGGTATAACAACTAGTATAAAACCTTCAGATGAACTACTTAAATTAGACAATAACTAAAGTTGTATAAGTGGCTAGTTGTATACTCTTTTTATAATTGCTTTTTATAGTTATAATATAACCATTAGCCAAATATACTATTAATAAAATTCTAGATTACAAGTACTCATCTTAATATTTAAAAATAAAAATAAAAATAAATTTTGATATAAATGTTATATTAAATTATATATAATAATTGTTATAAAGAATAGTAATCTTAATATAGTAGTTGGGTTGCCATCCTCCAAGTGACAGGTCTAAGGTTCAAATTTCACTTACAATAAAATTTAGAAATTATATTTGCATACTAGTAACTGTCTTCTGTTGATTAATAGGCCTTGTGTAGCTGTAACTTAGATATATCAAGTTGGGTTCTACTAATATTAGGATCTTAGAATATCTATATAAAATGTAATATTACATATATATAAAGGAATGTATAACTAGTATTGCATAAGACTTTGGTGTAAACCTATAATAAGACTACTAGGTGTAGAAAACTAAGAAACTGAAATGATAAAAACTTACTTAGAAATTCTTAAGTAAAGAGGTAGCATGAACTTTTAACAGTATCATTAGACTAGTTAAAGTCTACAAAATACCTTCATAGAAATAGGTTATTAAACTGAATGCCAAATATGTATAGAGAAGCATATAATTAACTAGGCCACAAGATTTGCTAAAGAAAAAAAATACAGAAGTATATTATATTAAACTATCTGGATTGGTAGTTTGGCTAAAGACCACTAGTTCCAAGTTGCAGCTAGTAGAGATTAATAAAGAAAATGTTGAAAAAATAGGAACTAGGGTTTTAGTAAACTTTACAAAGATAAAAATAGTGTAAATAGCAGTTAAATAAATAATTTCTGTAACTGCAAGTGTTAGATAACTATAGCATATTGCATAAAACTAGGTTAGTATATATAAGACATAAAGGCTTTAGTAAGTTTTCTGTTAAGAATAAAGTAATTTTAAGAGTACTAATTAGCATCAGGAACTTGGTGGGTTTAGCCTTGAAGATGTTTTTATAATACAAGATGAATTACATATGCAAAAAGTTTAAATAAACAAGACTCCTAGTTGGCTTGCAAATATGGCATCTAGTATAGAACTTATATAGTAATATATAAGCAGACTACTTAATTTAGATATCGAAAATGCATGTATAGTTAGTTGTAATCTCCAATGTAAGAAAGCTTCTGAAGGCACCTGTGTTCTATATACTTGAATAAAAATGGTACATCTGGAAGATAGGAAATTTAATATTAAAAAAAAATAAATAAATAAAAAATAATAATTATTATATTACTTTTTCTACTAATCCCTTTTTACAAATTTAAAAAAAATACAAAATTGACAATACAAAAAAAAACATAGAAAACACACAAAAGTGTTATAAGAAAAAAAAAGCAGAAAAATAAAATATATAGAAATAATATAGAGACACAATAGCCAAAAAAAAGTAAAAGGCACTATAACAAAAACTTCGCAAAAAAACAAGAAAATTTTCAAAAATTGTATATATTTGTATATATCTTGAATTTTTCTAGAACACTATATTTTTTTTAAGTTATACAAAAAAGTAAACTTTAATTGGTTAATTTCCAAAAAACTATAAAAAAATTTTAATAATAAATTTTTATATCTAATCTTTAAAAATTTATATATTAATGAGTTTTAAACTAATTTTAATAATTTTATTACTGTTAGAATCACAAGAACCTACTTTACAACTTTACTTAAGAGCTTAAAAATATTTAATTAGTAAAAACTTTCATAATTAAAATTATAAAAAAATATACCATCAAGTTTATATATAATTTTAAAATAGTAATGTTTTTAAACAAAATACTTCTAGTTTAATAAAACAAAAAGTTATAATATTAAACATTTAATTATATATTTGCAAATTAAATTAATTATTTGTTAAATCAAATCAAATTTAATTATATTTGAATTTGATTTAAAAATTTAACTTTGAATTTAATTTGAACTCAAATATTTAATCAAATCAAATTGCAAACTTTACTAACTAATGTATAATAGATATCAGCTAGGTTCAAATTGATAATTATAACCAAATTATTTACAAATTCTTTGCCAAAATACACTTTTAAATATTAGCTTATAAAGCTAAACTAATAGCTATTTTTTTAACTATTTCTACTATTTTTTAAGATTTAATAATCCATATTTATATAGTTTTTTTTTTTTTAATATTAAGACGAATATTTGTAATCCATAAGTTTATTAGAAATCTATCAGCATATAACTATTTTATACAACAGCTACAGAGGCACTTATAGATAAAGTATACAATTAGTCACTTATACAACTTTAGTTATTATATATTTTAAGTAGTCTGCCTGAAGATTCTATACTAGTTGCTATACCTAGAACCTATCTGTGGATTCTTTATTTAAATACTCTAGTTTTTGTATTCACTTCACCCTATCAACTGCAAATTAACTGCAAATATGTTATGGTTACTAAGTTATATTTAACTTTGTATTAAGCTTACTAAAGCTTTCTATATTCTATATTTATAGCTAACTTAGTACTGCTTTGGCCTAGACTATCACTTGCAGTTAGAGCTAACTATTAAACTGCTATACCCTTGTAAAGTTTATTAGAACTTCAATATTTTTCTTTTCTATCTTTTACCTTTTACTTCTAAATCTATAAGACTTTATAAATAACTAATCCAGATGGCCTAGTATGATATTCTAGGATTTTTTTTCTTTAGTAATTTTTGATAACCTAGTTGATATATGCTTTGCTACATGTGTTGTCATCTGATCTATCTTAGTTATTCTTTTTTAGGGCCTTTCAATGGTCTGGTAATATTGTTGAAAGTTTATGTTATCTTTTTATTTGAGATTTCTAAGTAAGTTTTTGTGCTTTAGTTTTTAGTATTATATGCCTGGTAGTCTTATTATAGGTTTGCAGCAAAGTTTTATGCAATACTGGTTATTAACATTTCTCTATTTATATGTAATATTACATTTTGCATAGATGCCCCAAGCTCTTATTCAAGATGGTATCTCTAAGATTACAGATCATCTCTTTTATCTAACTAATTGACAAGACACAGTTACTATAATACAAATATAATTTTCAAATTTCACCATCTATAAAATTTGAACACTAGACCTGCCACTTGAAGATTGACAACCTGTTTACTTTACTAGATCACTACACCTTTATTTATACAGATTCTTAATTAATTATTATTAAATATTTTAATATTAATTTTATATTTTTTAATTTTAACAAGCTTTTCAAATTTAATATATTACTTATATATTATATTTTAATATTATTAAATCTTATAATTTACAAATTACTTTTTGCAAAATGCAAGCTTATTCTGACAATGTTCTTAACAAGTTTGCTAATTTATTTGCAAAACAATATAGTCTTTATTTTGTTTTATACTTTAACTATACTAATATTTACTTTTTTTTAAATATTAAGATAAGTACTTGCAACTCAGAATTTCATTGATAGTATATTTGGGTAATGGTTGCATTATAACCACAGGGAGCAATCATGAAAAGAGTATACAACTTTAGTTATTGTTTAATTTAAGTAGTCCACTTAAAAGTTTTATACTAGCTGCCATATTTGAAACCCACTTGTAGGTTCTCTATTTAACCACTTTAGTTTCCATATTCATCTACTTACTTCTGCCTACCAATGACTCTGACTGATGTCAATAAAAATATGCAATGGTCACTAAGTCTTTAAAGCAATTCTTTGGAACTTTTGACCTTGTACTAAACTTTCTAAAATCTTTTGTATTATATTCTTATAGCTGACCTAGTATCACTATAGCCAAGACCAATACTGATAGTTAGAATATATTATTAAACCACTATGCTCTTGTAGAGTTTACTTTAATCTTAGTACTTACTTTACAATATATCTCTATTACTTTGGTATTTAATTCAAGTTCCACCAAGCTGTTATTTCAGATAGCCTAAAAAGATAGGCTATAACTATACTTCTAGTTTACATATTTGTCAACATGTACTCTTTTTTTTAAAATCTGAAAATTCTGGAAGCCTGGTTGGTTCATCTGGTTCCTTCTCAAAGACCAGCACATTTGCCTAGTTTTACAAATTCTAGCTCCATTTTATAGATCTAGTCTTTACAGTAGCATCATTGAAAGTTCAGGTTACCTCTCTACTTGAGTCTTTCAAGTAGACTTCTATCTTTCTTTATTTGGTTTCTATAATTTATATAGCTACAAGAACTTATTGTAGGTTTGCACTGCCTGATACTGGTTTGCATTCCTTTATGTAACCACAGACCTTGTTTCAAAGAACAATGTCATATGACTATTATACAAATATTATGTAATCTGCCAATCATGCTAATACAACACAGATAACAGATATCTTATCTTAACCAATTGCAAGAAACAGTTAATTATAACACAAAGAGGATTTCAAAGTTTCTGTTGACATTAAAATTTGAACTCTGAACTTGCCACTTGGAGGTTGACAACCTGACCACTTTATTAGGTCACCACACCTTCTATACTAATATTTACAATCTATATTATATTTTTTATTAAAACCAGTATTTTATAAAACATTTAACCAAAAGTTTTATTAAAAATATTTATAAAACCTATATTCTAACTTATAATTATTTTAAAAATATAACAAAAAATAGAATTCTTTTATTATAAAAATAAATTAAAAAGCTATCTGACTATATATCTACTATGTATAACCAAAAATTAATATACAATCTAACTTTAAACTTAATTATTTTAAATTTTTTAAAATTAAAATTTTGTTAAATAAACTTCATACTTATGTTTTTTTTTTTTGTTAAAGTCTCTGCCTTTAAAGATTGATGTTTTTATTCAAGTATATAAACATGAGTGCCTTTAAAGACTTTCTTATATTAGAGATTACAACTAGCCACATATGCACTTTTGGTGCCTAATTTAAGAGTAGAAGCAAGTATTTTAAAATTATATATAAACCTAAGAGTAATTTTTTTATATTTAATTTTATAAAAAATTATATTAAATAAACCAATTTTAATTATTAAGTAAAAGTTGTAAAGTAGGTTTTTTTAATTTTAATAATAGTAAAATTATTAAAATAGGTTAAAAACTTATTGAGATATAAATTTTTAAAAATTAGGATATAAAATTATAAAATAAAATTATAAAATAAAATTAACTAATAGGTTTATATAAATTAACTAATTAAATTCTTTGTTTTTGTACTATCTAAGTAAATTTTTTTTTTGGTGTTAAGGTAACCTTTTGGGTCTTTTGACTTTATTTAATGATGGTAAATGTGGTTCAGTAAACCACTACAAGAAGAGCTATATGTTTAATTTTTCTATAGTATTTATTTAAGAAGTCTGGCTAAAAGTTCCTTACTAATTGCTATATCTAATACCTCTGCTTGAATATTCTACTTTAAACTTTCTGAATCTGCAAACCTGTTAACTTCACTAGGTTATACCTGAAGCTTAGATCATTATCTCAACTTTAGAATTATTTTATTCTTAAGATAAACCCTTCAGAGCCTTCTGTACCTATTTTTACAACTGATCTAGATATCATTATAGCAGAACCAACACTTGTGATTAGGGCTTAATCATTAAACTGCTATGCCTTTGTAAAGTTTACTTAGATCTCAGCATCTACTTTACAGTATAACTCCAATACTTTAGTATATTTCTGTTTTTTACCAAACTTCCAATTCAGATAGTTTGTATAAAACTATGATTAGTTTATTAGTATATCAAATTGACCTAATATTCTTTTTCTCTGATTTGTTCTAACAGTCTGGTTGGTAGTATCTTTAAAACTTCCAATTCAGAGGTTTTTGTCTATTTGGCTACTATGACCAGGTAATATGACTTTGGTATCCATTTTCTTAAGCTAGCCTTTACAGTAGGACCATCAAAGATTCAGCTACTTCTCTACTCAGATCTTTTTAAATGAACTTTTTGTTACTCAATTTCAATGAATTTACATGGTCACAAGGACTTATCTAGTATTTGTAACATCTGATTTGTAAATAAATTTTAATCTACTTAAATAAACTTTATTATATATACAAGTATATTTTTTTAAAATAATACAATATTTCAAAATTTTATTATAATAGATAAATAATTTTATTTATAATATAAAATTTTTTTATTAATCAATTAAAAAATAAAAAAGTTTTAATAATAACATATATCAAATTTAAATGAAAATATAAATATAATTATATAAAAATAATCTCATAACCTTAGCCTTAAGTAGTTCACCTATATATTACTATATAGATTTTATATTAGATATTATACTTGCAAACTACTATAGGTCTTGTCTATTTAAACACTCTGCATATATAGCACAATAAGTTTTACAATACCATCTTCAAAGCTATACCTATTCAAAGTACTTGATATCTTTAAGACCCTTAGGATTAATTTATTTTTAACAAAAAACTTACTAGAAACTTCTGTATCTTATACATAGCTGATATAGTTTTATATAACTTGCTATAGTTGCCTAATATTTGCAATTATAGGAGTTATTTATTTAATTGCTATATTATATTATTTCTATCTTTGTAAAGTTTATTAGAATTCCAGTATCTATTATTATAATATCTTCTTTATTATTTTCTACTAACTATTACTTAGAACTAACAGAACTTTCTTAGCTTTCAATTCAGATAGTCTAGTATGATATACATATTTATCCTTTTCTTTTGGTGATTCTGATGGTCTAGTTGGTCATATGTTCCTCTACACATTTTGTTATCTGATTTATTTGTCTATTTTTTTGAAATATTTTATAAGTTTTTATTAGTTTAATTATATTATTGAAGTTCATATTATCTCTTTATTTAGAAATTTCCAGATAGGCTTTTGACTCTTTGATTTTTTAATTTATTGTACTTGATAGTCTTATCATAGGTTTGCATTAAAGCCTTCTGTAATATTAGTTCTTAATATTTCTCTATATATGTGTAATATTACACTTTACATAAATGCCCTAAGCTTCTATTTAAGATAATATAATTTAAAGTTACAAATATGCCAATCCAACTAATTATTAAGAAATAGTTTATTATAACAACTTATATTTTTTACTACAAAACATATTTATACATATTTTATAATATAAATTATTTTATTATAACTTATTTAATATTACAACATATTGATAAACATATTCTAATCTAGCTTTACTTTTTAATATTATACAAAATATATTACAAACTATTATTAAAATACTTTTTAAAATTAATAAACTATATTATAAACAAAGTTAAAAACTATACTGTATAAACCTTTTAAATTAAAAAAAAAACAACAAAAGCTTAAATCTTCTTATTTTAAATTTTTAATACAATTTAAGTATAACAAACAAACCAAATATATATATTAAATATATATACTTTTGTCTATGTAAACTATCTAGTCAAATATATTCTAATATTTATATATATTTATCTATTAGTTATATTATTAAAAAATCAATATATAAGAGTGTGACAACCTAATGAAATGGCCAGGTTATTAACCTCCAAGTAGCAGGTCTAGAGTTCAAATTCTATAGATGACAAATTTTGGAAAATAGGTCTGTATTATAGTAACTGGCTTTGTTGATCAGTTGGATTAGTATATCTGTAATCTTTAGTTGCACCATCTTGAATGGGAGCTTGAAGCATCTATACTAAGTATAATATTATACTTATATAGAGGAATGTATAACTGATATTGTATAAGACTTCAGTGCAAATTTATGATAAGACACTAGGCATGGAAAGTAAAGAAACTAAAGAGTCAGAAACCTATTTAAAAATCTCAAGTAAGAAGGTAGCACAAAACTTTTGACGGTATTGTTAGACTGATGAAAGTCCATAAAACACCTTCAAAAAGATAGGTAGATAAACTGAATGGCAAGATATATAAAAGAGCATATGATCAACCAGGCTGCTAGAATTGTTAAAGAAAAAGAATATTAAGATATACTATATCAGGCCATCTGAATTGAAAGTCTGAAGAGTCTTGTTAGTCCTATGTAGTGGTTAGTAAGGGATAATAGTGAGAACATTAAAAAGATAGATACTGGGGTTTTGAGTAAATCTTACAAAAGTAAAAGCAGTTTAATGGTTAGCTCTGACTGCAAGTGATAGTTTAGGCCAAAGTGATATTAGGTAAGCTATAAGTATAGGATACAGAACATACTGATAGGTTTAGTACAAAGTTAAATATGATTTAGTGACCATGGCATATCTTTATCAGTTTATTAGAGTTGTTAGTAGGGTGTAGAGATACAAGACTAGAGTATTTAAATAGAGGTCTTACAGGTAGGTTCTAGATATAGCAACTAGTGTAGAACCTTCAAACAGACTACTTAAATTAGACAATAACTAAAGTTGTACAAGTAGCTAGTTGTACACTCTTTCTATGATCACCTCTGTGTTGTTATGTTAACAGATGCTAGCCAACTGATACTACCAATAAAATTCTAGTTTGCATATACTTATTTTAACATTAAAAAAAAAAAAAAAATCAATATATTCTATAGATGCAGCTATTATTCTATTAAATACCAATTTATAATAGTTAATAAGAAAAATGAAGTAAGTAGGCAAGCAGTAAAGCTTATTTATATGAAAGGCCAAGCCTATAATAGTTAAACTCAATATACAAGACAGATTTTGGTATCTTGCACAGCTGTAAAAGCTAAGTATATAGTAATTAACTCTGTAGAAAACAAACTCAAAAGATTATTATCAACATCTTTAAGCCTTTATAGTTTTTATATATGTTTTAACAAATTCCTTTTTTATTACAACTTACTACTTCTTCTTTATAACCAAACTATTTAATCTCTTATATAACATATTGACAAATATAACTATAATAACACTGTCTCTAATATTACTTTCTCTGTTTTGTTTTTTTTAAATATTAGTGGTGAGGCCATGTCTTTAACTTTATTAAAATTCAATTGAAGTTTTTACAAAGAAAAGCTTGCTTTTAAATTACATATG
>CAJVQA010002749.1:0-21164 GCA_910591915.1 Cetraspora pellucida | reverse complement strand
CTATTACAACTATTTTTACAGAGATGAGAGTACAGCTAGTCACACATGCAACTTTTGGTTGTCTATTTAAGTAGTCCGCCCTAAGGTTCTACACTAGGTGCCGTACCTATAACCTACTAGAAGATTACCTATTTAAACTCTCTAATCATTCGCTCTGTCATATTGGAATCTCCAACTAACCTCCCATATATACCTACTCGGTATACTGTCTGAGCAGTATGGTACCTACCCTTTTTGTACTAGTTCTCAGGCTGTTACACATTTCAAAGTATGTTATCTGCCAGTAAGGTGCAGGGGGCCTCTTGTTGTTAACTATCTATCCACTTTTAGAATACTAACACAGGCTACCCTTGCAGAGTTCATCCAAACCCCAGTACTGACTTCACAGTATATTCCTAGTACTTTTAGTATACCTCTGCTTTGAACCAAGTCTCCTAATCCAGATAGCCCAAAAGGACTGTGACCTGTCCTTGGTATATTAAAGCCAGCCCAATATCCTTTTCCTTTGGTCCAAAATCTGGCAGCCTGGTTGGTGATACTTCTCATCTGAGGTTCTTGCCTGCTCAAATCCTTTACATTGGTATCCATTTCTTAGGTCTAGCCTTTACAGTAGTACTATCGAAGATTTGTGTTACCTTTCTGCTTGAAATTTCTAAGTGGGCTTCAGCTTTCCAGTTCTACAGATTTACATGGCCTAAGGACTTATTTTAGATTTGCACTACCTGGTACTAGTTTGCATTTCTTTGTGTAACAGGTTACACGGATGCCCCAGACCTGCCAGTCATGCTGGTGCAACCATAGTTACAGGTATCCTATCCTAACTGATCGACAGAATGCTATCGCCATAATACCGTCTATATATTACATAGGTGATTATCTAAATTTCACTGTTAGTGGGTTTTGAACTCACAACCTACCACTTGGGAGTATGATAACTTATCCATTTCACTAAGTCACTACACCTTTGTTTATATAAGTTCAAATTCTAATTTTTGCATATTTTTATAATATTTAACTAATTATTATTCTTTATATTTACTTAAACTGTTTAAAAACTAGAATAGTTAAACAAATTATTATTGTTTGTATGTTATAAACTTGTTTTGTAACTTTAAACTTTAATGCAATTGCTTATATACTAGATTGTTGTAATTATTAAGTGTTTTAAAAGCTAATTTAATAAATTAAAATATAGTAACTTAGTGAAGTAAATAAGTTATTATTCTCCCAAGTAGTAGGTTGTGAGTTCAAAATCCACCAATGATGAAATTTGGATAATAACCTATATAATATATAGATAGTATTATGATAACAACATTTTGTCAATCAGTTAAGATAAGCTACTTGTAATTATGATCATACTAGCATAATTGGCAGATCTGAAGCATCAGTGTAACCTTGGTTATACAGAGAAAGCAAACCAGTACCAAGTAGTACAAATCTAAAATAAGTTCTTAGATTGTGTAAATCTGTAGAATTGGGAAGCTAGAGCTCACTTGGAAATTTTAAGCAGAGAGATAACATAGATCTTTTACAGTACTACTGTAAAGACTAGACCTAGAAAATGGATACCAATATAAAGAAATTAGGTAGGCAAGAACCTCGGATGAAGGTACCACCAACCAGATCACTGAATTTCAGATCAGAGAAAAAGAATATTAGGTTAATTTTAATATATCAAAGACAGTCTAAGATTAAAGCAGAGGTATACTAAAAGTACTAAGAATATGCTATGAAATCAGTACCAAGGTCTAGATAAACTTTATAAAGATAGTCCTTGTTAGTGTTCTAAAAATAAGTAAATAGTTAACAATAGAGAGCCTCCTATGTCTTACTAGCAGGTAACATACTCTGAAATGTATAATAGTCTGAGAACTAGTATAAAAAGAATAGATACCATACTGCTCAAATGGTATATCAGTTAAGTATATATAGAAGGTTAGTTGGAGTTATATTATAACAAAGCAGATGATCAGAAAATTTAAATGAATAATTTTCTAATAAGTTATAAGTACAGCATCTAGTATAGAACTTTAGGATAGACTACTTAAATAGGCAACCAAAAGTTGCACATGTAACTAGTTGTACTCTTATCTTTATAAAAATAGTTGTAATAACTAACCTAATAAAAGTTAATAAAGTATCATCACAAAGTATAGCCTTTAATAAAAAAAAAATTTAATAAATTTTGTATATGCAATTTAGTTTTTTTTGAGTTTTTAATTTATTAATAATAGATTTTTTTATAATTTTGGGTTTAAATAAAATTTTAAACCTCATTTTAATTTTTTTAAAAAAAATTTTATTTTATTTTATTTATTTTTTTTAAAAAAAAAATTATTTTATTTTTTTTTAATTAATAATTTATATAATTTTTATACTGCACTTACAACTGTAATTATAATTGATTTAAAAGATATCATTTTATTGTTTTAATTATAAACATAATTGTTTTTATATAATAGCTTTTGTATATAATTATTATTATAATTAAACCAAAATAATTTTTTTAATATTATAATTTTTTGTATAAAATAATGATTATAATTGTTTTATAACTTTTTACATAAAATTATATTTATAATAGTTTTTTTAACAATTAAGTTGTTAATAAATAAAACTAAACTATATATAATAATAATAACATTAGTTTTTTTAGACAATTAGTTATTTAACAAATAAAATTAAACTGAATTTTCAATTAAACCAAATCTAACTAAATTTATATAATATATAATTAAATAATAAGTAAAAATATTTTTTACAAAAAAAATTTAAAAAAAAGTTGTTATACATCAAAAATGAAATACTTTTTTGATTTATATTATAAATAAATTAATAATATAGATTTTATTCTTTATAATAATTTAATTAACAGTACCTATGACTCTAATAAATTTAAAGATCAAATAAAATTTGTACTTCTGTCTTTTTACAAATAGTTAATTAATATTATAAAATATTTCTTAAAATTAATCATTACAAATAAAAGATCAAGCTAATTGACAATTATTACTTATATAGTTATGAATTTGATAAAATTAAATTGTTTATCATTTTTTTTATGATCTTATATATAATTATAAACTTCTCATTAAGATAGAATATATTTTCAAAAAATACAAATAATTTGAAAAAATAAAAAATAATGATGGTATTTTTGATAGAGAATATAAATATAAATACATTCTCAAAAGGTTGAAGTTGTATAAATTTGCTAATCTATTTTGTAATAAAGAAGAATATACTTCTAGTTTTCAAAAATTTTATTGTAATTGTTACTCTTCATATAGTAAAAAGGAGTTAAGTTTATATTATGATAATTTTTGCTTACTTGATATAAATATATTATCAAGAAATTAAATTATGTATTTTAATTAACAAAAGAAACTATTGATGTTATATATTAATCCTTCATCTGATATAATCAATTAATAATAAAATTATTTATTTTGAGTTTACTCTAAAATGCATGTTATGAATATAATTCCTCATCTTATTGTTCCTATAAAATGATCAGTTAAGGGTAGAGTGTATATAGATCATTTTTATAGTTTTATATGATATTTTCAAATTTCATATAAAATTGAAATATATTACTTATGGATGCATGAGGACAACTCTTTCTGCTGATCATCTAAACACAAAATTGACCAAAAAGGAAAACTAATTTTACACAAAAGTGGCCTTCTAAACTACTTTGGCAGAACTAAATAAAAAGAAAGAGCATCCAAGAAAGATATATAAAAAGGAAAGAAATAGACAAACACAAAAGATACAATGTAGAAAAAGCAAAGAAAACTAAAAATTTTTTGAAGAAAATGCTTGAAAATTTGGAAAATTGTGGTATTTTGAGGAATTGGCACTAACCTGATATCGCAGATCTGTTTTGGTCACAAGAATGTAAACAAACAAGCAATTCAACCATGTATAGGACAAGTAAAACAAACATATGCTTAATATAGATAGAAATATAAATATAACCAAAAGACATAACAGCAGTCTAATAACAACATATATCAATAGAGCATACTGGCCTATTAATAGTATACAAAATGGTGTGTTCATTAAACAAGCAGGTGAAACATATGTATTGCCTAGCAGAGAAGATGAAATTGTTGTTATGTTGACAAATCAGAATTCAGAAGAAGTTGCTTTACTAAAATTAACAAGAGAATTAATAGATAAAGCAGAGAAAGAGTAATCAGAAAAAAAATTAAGTATAGTAGAGCAAAGCAACTATACAAAGATATTAGAACCCATTCCAGAACAAGGTCAAGATAGACTTAAGGAGAAATGTAACCAAACTGCAAGAATGGAAGAGACACAAAAGATAGAACAAGACCAAACATCAAAGAGGATGAAAAAAAAGGAATTAACATGAAGCAAGGGTCCAAGAAATCAACAAAATATCACAGAAAGAAGAGGCAACAAAGATAAGTACCAATAACAATAGCAAGATGTAAGTAGAACAAATCCAATGAAAGCAAGAGAACTTGTCTAGCCAAAAAAGAAATGCAAAAAAACAAAAAGAGGAGCAAAAACAAAAAGTTATTGAACTAGACTTCGAAAGGGAAATTGATATAGTGGGAGAATCTCTCGAAGAAAGCATATAGGTCTCAAACAAGAGAAATTGTAACCAGAACAATAGTCTACTCACAAATATACCAGCACATAATGTGTCAGGAAAAACAAAAGAAGAATGTATAAAGTTTATTAAATGGTTTTTAAGAAATAATATACATGTCAAAAATGTAAAAGAAATCTTTAAAAGGAGAAACTTATAGGTAAAAGTTAACTTTAACTGTGAGTATGGCAGAAATAATGCTATACAAAGAATCAGCAAAAAGGAAAGTAACTGATATAGAATGATACTAGAAGAAAAAGAAAATACTATAAAAAGACAGACACAATATATGGAAAGAAGTTAAAAGAGAAACAGCAGCAAATTGAGAATCAAAGAAAAAGAATTCAAAAGAAAAGAAAATAAAAGCAAACCAAATAAAAACCAACATGAAACAAATAAAGAATTAGAGAACACAAGTTATCTAACAATTTGGGACCTATCTGCAGATATAAATGAAAGAGAACTAAAATATATATATAGAAGATTTAGGAAGGCCCATATAGTAAGAATTAAGAAATCCAAGTATAAAGCCTTAGCTGTGGTCAAGATTGAGAGAACATATGAAGGCATTTCATAGGCAATACCAGTAAATAATAATAAACTAGTACAAGTAATCAAGAAAATAGAAGATCATAAAGCTAGAGAAGGACAAAAAAAATATGCAGCAAGACTAATAGAATTACCAAGAAGCATCTCAGAAGTTTTACTACTATGAAACCTAAGAAACAAAGGTGCCAAATCAGTTTACATCCCACCAAATAGAAATGAGAACCAAAAAAAATCAGCAATAGACATGTTTGCAACAGAAAGAGACATGAGAGTTGCCCAAACAAAGCCAATTATGTATAACAACTTTCAAGTTTATTGGGTAAATGAAGGAAAGAAAGAAACAAGAAAAAGAAAAAGGCTTGAAGTAGAAAGAGGAAGAAGTTGGGACAAATACAGTCAGACCTTATATACAGAAGAGAATAAAAGTAGCAGAGGAAAACAAAGAAACAAGACCTACACAAAAAAGTACAGAAATAGAAATAGTGCAAGTCAGAAGAATTTCTTGCTAAATGAAAGAAGCAGATCTCAAAGTTGAAATACAGAAAACCAAATAAAAGATGCAAAGATAAAGAAAAAAGAATTAGAAAATCATGAAGAAAGACCAGAAAAATTCAAGATATATAAACAAAAAGGAGAACTATATATAGAAAACTTATTAGAGCAAATTTGAAAGAGATTAGAAAGACTAGAAGAGACAAAAGAGACAGCTAGGGAAAGCCTAGCTAATCACTTCTGAGGGCATCTTAGTTGAACTTATGAACAGAGATAAAAAGATCAAGGATTTTCTGCATAGTGAGAAAAGGATCTTTGAAGAAAGAAATAAAGAGAAACCTTCTAATTTAAAAGAAATAAAAAGAAAGAAAGGAAAAGCAAAAAATACAGAAACAAGATATAAGCAGTTAAAAGAAAAATAGAAAAAAGAGATAAAAATTGCATGTCATAATGTTAACAGACTCAAGACCAGAGGTTGGAAACTAAAAAACCTGTTAGGCTGAGCAGAGGAAGAAGAAATAGCATTCTTGAAAATTATGAAAATGAACATTACAGAAAAAAAAGGAAAAATCTTAGTGCATAACCTTAATACAAGATTTAAAGACTACTGAACAAGTGCAGTACCAGACAAGAAAAAAGGATTAGGTGTTGAAATTTTAATAGATGAGACTTGGAAAAAACATGTCGAAGCAATTAAAAGACCTAGTGAATACATGGTAGAAGTAAAGCTATACTTCAAATAACTAGTATTGATAATGATAAGGGTGTATATTCTACCAAATGACAAGGCAACCAGTAAGAAAATATAGCAAAAAATTGTAGAAATAGTAACAAACAAAAAGAAGCACACATAAGTAATCATATTTGGAGATTTTAATTATACAGTTGACAACATACTAGATAGACTGCATCTACAAACAACAGGATATAAAAAACTACCAGTTTTTAATTAGCTCAAGAAACAGGATTTTACAGACTCTTTTAAAAACCTGTATTTAACAGAGAGAGCATATACATGGTCAAACCAAGAAGCAGCAACAAGAATTGATTATATCTAGTTATCAGAAACTATAGTGGCTGGCCTTTAAGAAGCCAATATAGAAGAAGCAAAAGAAATAACAAGCAGTGACCATAAAATACTAATGACATTTATATAGTTAGAACATGTAATTGAGAACCAGAGTTATGCAGAAATCAAACACAAGGACCAAATGAGAACAATATATCTGTATAAGGAGGCAAAGCAAGAAGATTGAGAAGAATATGCTAAAAAGCTTTAAGTGCAATTAGAATGAAAAAAGATCCTGAAGCAATTATAAGAAGACAGAGAAGTCAATATACACAGTACAAATGTGTTAGACTATATATGAAATGTGATAAAAGAAGCTATAACAGAAGCAGCAAATAAGCAAATTCCAAAAAAGAAGATATTTAATACAAAAGTAAACAGAAGATAGCACCAGAAGAAGCTACAGCAGAATAAAAACATAATCGAACTTCAACAAATAATTAAAAAGATGAAAATGAGGAAAAACCAAAAGATAGAAAAAAAAGAAAAAGAAAAAATAAACAATAAACTCAAAAACATTGGCAAGGAAATAGTAGTAGCATTACTAAAGTTACACAAACAATAGTCAGAAGCATAGATAGACGATATAAAAGGCTAGCAAAGAATTCTGAAAGATAAAAGAAAAAAAGAGTGAAAATGAGCTCTAAAGAAACAGATAGAAGAAAATATAAATAGGAGATGCAAGATGATAAAAACTGACCAAGGATGAATAATTGCTAGCCTACTGAATAAATCATACAAAAAGATAACATTAAACAGATTTATGATCCAAATTAAAGACAAGGTCAGTCTAACAACAGAACCCAAGGCTTTCTTAAATAGTTTGGCAAAGCATTTTGAAAATCAATTCAAAAAGTAAAGAACCAAACTGAAGAAAATGCCAGAGGAATTGATAAAGGTATACAATCCAAAAGAATAGATTAAGAAGTCTTGGTATGAGAAGTTAAAAGAAAAGATAAAGAAAGAAGAATAGGAAAACACACTAAGAGAACTCAAAGCCAATACAGCTTCAGAAATCTCAGACATAAGCTATATTCTAATAAAACAAGTAGGGAAGAAGTTACAGAAAATTTTCAAAGTCTTTGCAAATCTAGTCCTAAAAATAAGAGAAATGCCAAAAAAGTAGAAAATAGCACAAATCTATTCAATCCCAAAAGATGTAGACTAGGAAGATAATTTGAATATTAGACTAATAGCATTAATTGAGACTTTTAGAAAGGTAGTCATGAAGATAGTAACAAAAAGATTGGCCAAGATATTTACAGAAAGAGAAATACTCAAAGGACCAAACTATGCAGATTTGCTAGGCAACTCAACAAAGCAACTAATATATATGCTAAACATGATAATAGAGAAAGCACAAGAGAAGAATAAGGAAATATAGATACTTCTACAAGATATGAAGAAAGCATTTGACTCTGTTCTATTGGAAAGCTTAGAATGAGCTTTTAGAAGAGTCAAGATACTACAAAAAACAACAAAATATATTATTAATCTTTTTTGCAAACGTCAACTTAAAGTGATTACAACTTATGGTTTAACAAAAGAGATAACAGCAGAGGATGATATAGATTAAGAAGAGGTGATTTCTTCACTAATCTGGCAGCTTTTCTATGATCCACTGCTAGAAAGAATCCAAGAAGATAATTCACTAGATTATATAGTAGAACAAAAAAGACTAAAAAATACAAACAATGATTGTATTACAAAATATAGACAGATAGTGATAGCTTATGCAGATGATACTATATAGATTGCAAAGAGCAAAAAACAATTACTAAGAACTCTTGAAATTGCAGAAGAGTTCTTTAAAGCAAATGATATTGAAATAAATAAAGCAAAGTCAAAACTTATAGTAATGAATTCTAGACTGAGGAAAGAAGATAGAGAAATTACATTTAGACCAGAGTTGATCAAATCACTGGTTGACCAAAAATTTGTTGGTCGAACTGGTCTGGTCAAATTGGTCAAATGGTCTGGTCAAATTGGTCAAATGGTCTAGTCTATTAAATAAATAATTTTAATATACAAATAAATAAACAAATATATTTATATACTTTATATATTATTTGATCAATTTGACCAATTTGACCAATACTAAACTTTTTGACCAACTGGTTAAATTGGTCAAACTGGTCTGGTCAAGCTTGACCATTGACCAGTCCATGCCAACCCTAATTTAGACATAGTAGAATAACAGAAGAGCCAAAAAATAAAATTGTAAGTCATTAGAAATTTGGCTTAATAGCAGAATGAAAGAGTTGCTAGTTTGCAAAAAAGCAAAAGAAATAGTTAGTCAAACAGTTAGAGATCTCAGATACAAAAAAATGATAATAAGCCAGATTGCATATATAAACAATACAGTTATAATTCCAAAATTAAGATACCTTCTACAGTTACAAGAATGTCAAAAAAGATGATCGATAAGATTTATTAACCAATAATATGTTTAGCAAAACACAAATATAATATGATGAAAACAACAAACAACTGTATAATTGAGCACAAAAATCTGAGAAACTGTAAAACACTAAGTCAAGAAATAACAACAAAACAAATAAGCAGTTTATTTGTAAAACTTAATAAAAAAGACATCTTAGATAATCTAACAAAGCTTAGAATAGCTCAGAATTGTCAGAAAGCAGGCTTAACAAAAGACATTTAGGACTCTGAAAGAAGACCAGAAGAAATAAAGTATTGGAAACACAATTTAGCTTGTCAGACAATAGTAAAAGCAAAAGAGATAGGAATAAGCATTAGAGCAGAAAATTGTCTGTAAAGAATATATAGATATAGAATAGATATAAGAGAATTAGTTAGGGTTGGATAATGGATAGCAAGTAGTAGTACAATAAACAAAAAGGGTCTAGTATATTTGAACCAGCTTGTGAACATAAAAGGGGAGAACCTAATTACATGAAGACAGCTCAAAAGTCTTCTAGGTTTGTTATCCAAAGGAAAAAAAGCCAAATGGTTTAGTAAAATAGAAGAAAAAACATTAAAAACATGAACAAGTAGAGAAATACATAACCAATACAAGATTAGTGGCTACAATACACAGGCACTAATAATTAATTGGACAAAATATCAGAGGATAGAAGAAAGAGAGAGTGAATCGTACATGGACCAAAGCATAATCAGCAACTCAGTAAGATATCTAAAAAGAAAAAGATTTTTGCTGAGTACTGGCTGTTATAAAAAGTAGAAGGCAAGACATATACTGGGATTTTTTTTTTTTTTTTTTTTTAAAATACCAAAGTAAAAACTTTATTAAGTAATAGAAGAATTACATTAAAGATTTCTAAACTACATTTGTGCTACTTGTTTTAAGACACCCAATGTGACATTACATCTCCATTTCTATATAACACTATTATTAATTATTTCAAATTAATTTTAAGTATAGAAAGGTTGGATAAAACCTAAAGTGATAGTCTTGACATTTAGTAAATATAGTTAATAAGTGAATAGCCTAAGAATAACCAGTTTTTAATAGATATAGTAGGGTTAATAGTAGATGTATTTGAGGTATTAGATGTTGATTGAGAGGTAGGAATTAGAGAATAGATTTTTGAACATTTGAATTTGTTAATTATATTGTGAGCATTTTCCTATTATTATTGAAGAATGTTACATAGTAGCTATATTTGTTGATAAAACCAATTAAGAGAAGCATTGGATAAAGTTGTAAGAAAAGGTAATATTGTTTTATAAAGGAGTATTTTAATATTATCATATAGAGATATAGAGTAGAGACCTTAAATAAGATTTAGAAAATAAAGATGTGGTGATGTATTAAGGTAGTAGAATAATATAGTATAAATAGTATTTGTGATTTTAGCAGAGATATTTAATTGTTAAATAATATTTGTAGTTAAACTATGAAGAATTTGTTAAAGATTAAAGTTTTGTTTAGAACAAGTTAATAGATAAGATATATCTTCGATTAATTAGCAATAAACACAATTTGAAGCTGTATATAATAAGGGATAATAAATATTAAGATTTGCATAATTGGTAAGTTGTTATTAATAATTTTTAGTTAAAATGAATAGAATTTTTGATCATTATTAAGTGAATTAATAATATTAAGATTGGTAGACCATTTAATGGAAAGTGGGTTCTGAATGTATTTAAGTTGTGACCAAGTAAGAAGTGATTGAATAGTTATAGTATTTTGAAGAAAGGAATGAGTTTTAGTAGGAATTATATAATTATGCTATTTAAAGTAAGGAGAAAGTATTGTTTTAAAATTGGATATGATTTGGTATTTATTAGTATCTTGTTTGGCTAGAAGATTAGCTTGATTGTAAAAAGAATTATTAGAATGAGATTTGATTTTATAAAAAGAAATATTAAGAGACTTGGTTTTAATAAGATGATGAATAATGAATAGAATATCCCAGCTTTTTATATTAGAGAATTTATGTAATAATAGAAATAGTTGAATATTTTTAAGTACAGAAAGATTATTCAAATATATGTTATTTTGTGAATTTATTAGTAAGATAAGAAGAAGATATATTATTGCTTCAAGTTCTGTTCAAGTAGAGTCAGGATATGAAAAGATAGAATAGTTAAATTTAATTTGGATATTGTATTCAGAAATCCATTTGATTCTAATTTTAGGATGTGATGTTTGAGCATTAATAATTGAGGCATCTGTATAGAAGTAAGTATTGTTTAAAAGATTTTTTGCTAATAAGAATAATTCGATAAGTTGATTTTGATAATTAGAAAATGATATGTATTTTTGTATTATCTGTATTTCCATTTCAGAAATGTATATAATTGGAGTTTGAGTTGGTATAGATAGTAGAGAAGTTTGTTGTAATATATTGATAAGTGCATGGATTTCATAATTATCAATATTAAGAGAGTAGGTATTATCTTTTTTTAATAACTTAATATTAGAAATATTAATGAAAGTTTGAGATATCAGTATAGGTGGGTTGGTAGGAGTCAAGGATATTGAGCCATGAACAATATTGTTAATTAAGAAAAAATTTAATGAATTCTTTGTAAAAAGAATTTGGAAATTATTGAGAAGAAATGATCATTGATTTAATGGTAATAGGTAATAGAGTGTAATTGTATTGAGAGAATTAATAAAGCTATTAATATTAGGTAGATTAAGATATGGCCATGTTTGGTAGATAGTGTTATTTTGAATAAGATTACAAAGTTTAGTAAACTAGGAAGGAGTAGGTCTATGTATAGATTTCTTAGTTCATATATATATATTATTCCAAAGTAAAAGATATAGTTATCAGCAGTTGTGATTTGTTCAATAAAGAGTATTTTATTATTGCAGAGACTATTTGTTGAAGAGGAAGAAATATTAGATAAAAGGATATCATATATTGTTTTTGTTATTGTAGAAATGTTAGTTGGTAATAAATTAAATAAGTTATTAAATAAAAAATAGATATTAGAGTTATATAGAAGTAAAAGTTGAAAAATAAAAGAGAAGTTTTTTGTTTTTAGTGAGAATTTAAAGGGTGTATCAGGAAAAAAAAGTGGTTGCCATATTTTAGTAAGCCAGTTTTTAATTCTGGCTTCACCAATATGTTTGAGAAGTGGAATAGAATAAAAAATATTTAATTATTGATATTATGACTTTTTGAGTTAAATGTTAAAATGTTGGAAGTTTAAAAGACAATAAGTTTGTAAGAAGAATATTAGATATATTTTTTTGCTAAATGGAGTATTTTTTTGAAAGTAGTCATGAAAGTTTTTGTTGTTGTGTTTTGGATATAGATAAGATTTGTAGAAGGTATTCTAAATATGATTGTAGTATTATATTAAAGAATGTAGATATTTGTTTAGATGTAAGTTTTTTATATTTAATTAATGAGAGAAAGTTTTCAGTTTTGTTTTGAAGCATTTCAAAAGTTGGTTTAGTAGAACCATTTCTATCAAAATAGATACCAAGATATCTTATAATTTTATGTGGTTTACATAAGGGTATTATTTGATTATTGTAATAAAGAGTTGATATAGTAATATTTAGTTTGTTTTTGTTTTGAGAGATATATAAAAGATCAGATTTAGTTGGATTAATTTCAATGTTGTTAAGATTGTATAGTTGTTGTGTATCATTAAGGATATAGTGAAGGGTTTCAGGATTTTCACTGTGCCAAACAGTGTCATTTATAAAAGCCATAGAAGGTAGATTATTAAAAAGAGTAGAATATTAGAAATAATCTTAAGTAGTGAAGATAAGGTAATTTTAAGTAAATGGTTGTTATATTTATTATGAATATAAGTCAGAATTGGGTCATAATAAATTTTTCAAAGAAGTGAAGAATATGTTTCACCTTGTTCAATACTTGATTTGATATGAACAGGTAATATAAGACTATGTGCAGTAATTATTCTTGCTTGTCAGTTTGTATGTAGTTCAGTAATAAGTTGAATTCCTTTGAAAGAAATACCAATTCTTTTGCAAGTGTCTTGCAATCGAGATATATTGATTTTGTCAAAGGCTTTGGACATGTCTTGAAACATTATCCAAGCTTCTTTGTTAAAATATTTGTAGTATTCAATAGTATTGTTAAGGATTTGGATAGGGATGTGTGTTGAAAAGTTTTTGGTAGCAATAAAGTTGAGATTGGAAAGGAGATTATTAGAGTTAATAATATGATCTAGTCTTTGTGTAAAAATTTTAGTAAAGCATTTTTTCATTAGTTCTATAATTGAGATTGGGTGGACTTGATTAAGTGTAAAGTCCTATGATGATTTTTTTGGAATAAGAAAAATATTAGATGTTTTCTAATCAGATGAAATTTTTTGAAGTTGAAGACATTTGTTAATAAATAATTTAAGAGAGATTTGACCAATATGTCCTACATATTTAATATGTTCATAGTTTGTTTCAAGAGAACCTACAGCTTTTTGAAGAGGAAGATTTTGAATAGTATTTTGCCATTTATCATCAGAAATATTGTTGAATAAGTTTTGGTAATATATTTTAAGTTCAGGATGAAGTTGGTATAGTTGATAGTAATCAGATGTAGATTGAATTTCTTAAAGAGGTTTTTCATTAAAGTATTCAGTAAAGTGAGTATGAATAGCTTGTTTAATATGATCTTTTTCTATTAATAAAGAGTTATTTGTTAAAAGTCTATCAATATTTATACTATTATATTTTTCAAGAATGTTTTTAAAGAATTTTTTAAGTTGTGATTGGAAAAGTTGATTGTGATTCTCAATTTTTTGTTGAATTTCTTTTTGAGTTTGTTGTTAATAGAAGGTATTAAGTACTAATTTAATTTGATTAAATTCTTGTTTGATTAAAAAGTGTAAGTTGTTAGAAGTTTCATCAATAAGGTTTTCAGGGTATTTAGTTATGTATTCTTTAAAAAGATTATAAAAGTTGGATGATTGTAGATGGCTTTTTAAATATTATATTTGCTTATATCTGTAAAAGAGTGCATGTTGTTTTGAAGGTTTGTCATCTTTAATTTTCTGAATTGTTTTAATGTTTTTGTAAGAAATGTTTTTTAAAACAGTTTTAGTAAATACTTTAAGTATTTTATTCCAAATTATGTTGAGTTCATTTTGATTTGAGATGTTGAATATTTGGTTTTGTAATTGGTGTAGACTTTGTAATGTTTGATTTAAGTAATTTTTAATATTTTTTTTTGAGTAGGATTTCTAAAGAAAGTTTTTCCTAGTATGTTGTTTAGAGAGTTTTGTTTTGTTAATAGTTATAAAAATTTTAAGAGTAATAATTTTATGATCTGATTCAAAAGAGATATCCTTAAGAATATTAGTGTATTCAATTTGAGATATATTTAAGTTTGTCTATATTTGGTCAATTCTGCTATTAGAAGTTAAGCGAGAGAATGTAAAGTTTAATGTTGTAGGAAAGAAAAATTAATATATATCTTTAAATTAATGATTGATTAAGTATTTGAGGATTTGAGATTCTGGAATAGAAGTATTTTTTGAAGGATTTCTATCTTGGCAAGGGTTTGAAACACTGTTGAAATCACTAAGTATTATGAGTTGATAGTTAGAATTGTTACAGAGTAGAATAATTTGTTCTTGAATTTTGGAACATAATTGTTTTTTCTCTGAAATAAGAAGGTAAATTTGAAGAATATGGATAGAGTTGTGTTTAAAATATAGATCTAAGCCAATTATATGACTATTATAATTGTGTGTTCTGGCAATGTATTTGGAGATTCTTTTATGTATAAAAATTCTAATATCTGCTTAGTGAGAATTTTCATAGAAACTCCAAAAGCTGTTATGATTTTGAAGGTTTTGATTAAAGAATTTTTCTTCTTTAGAACTAAGATGTATTTCTGATAATCCAAAGATATCAAAGTTATGTTGATTAATAATATCAATGAGTAAGCTTTTTTTTAAATGTTGAAGTAAGCCATTAATATTTAAAGAACCAATTTTTATAGGAATTGAAATTGTAGGTATGAGAGATGTTTAAAGAAAACAAATGTTATTAGTTGAAGTAGTGTCAGATAGATGTAATATAAGAGAGATAGGATTTGTGATATTAAAGTTGTTAGTATTAAAGAAATCAGAGTCTGTTAATACATTAGGAACTGAAAATTGTTGATGTGATTTGATAGATAAATTATAGTATTAATAATAAAGAGATTTAGAAAGAAGTATATGATTTGGTATTATACTATTATTTAAGTTTTTATAATTATATGTTTTAGTAAGTATAGCATTGATAGAGATTTTAAATGGTTTATTGAATAGATTATTTTTTAGATGTTGAAGGAAATTTAAAAGTGTTTGATTAGATAATAGAGTTGAAAGATTATGGTGAATTAGAAAGATATTGTAACAAGAAAGATGCTTGAAGTTAGGTGAGGAGTTGGAATTCAAGAATGGGTATTGGGTTTTTGCATGGTCACTTACTATTTTAAGCTCAGCTCGCACAACTGCGAAAGATACTGTAGTCTTTCCTGTACATTGGGCCTAACTATTATAATCTCAGTCTTCTATATAAATAGGCTTTACTGCCTGCCTACTTATATTATTCTCCTCTAAAAATGGCTTATTATTTGTAAAGTACATCATAATTTCAGAAATGGTAGCTGCTTTAATGTTATTTGCAGAAAGGTTTATTAAAAAGAAGGTTAAAAGATGATAGGTTTAAAGAGGTCAAGGTCATTAATTTTTTTTAGAGTAATATATTTGAATTCCTTAATAATAAGAGATTCAGCTTGAGGATAATAGTCTTCATTGTATTTTTTTTGAATGAAAGAGATAGAAAGATTTGTGTCACTTTGTTTAAGTATTTCAAAGTTGATAATAATTCTGGCTAGAAAATAAATGTCTGTGATTTGGTTTGTAGCTTTTTTAATAGCTTGGTCATAGCTTAAATTGAATATTTCATCATTTTGAGCTGCTGCTTGAAGAAAAGCTTTAAAGTATTTATAAAAGTAATAGGTTTGATGATTAATATTATGATCAGTTTTATTGATTTTCATAAATTATTTTTCAGTAGAATTAGCAAATTCACAAAGAAATTTAATTGGAGTTAGAGTTTTAAATGAAGCTAGATATTTATTATCTTTGTGAAAGATTGAAAAGTTTAAGGTAGGATGAGTCTATGCTGATTGATTAGATTTGGTAGATGGACTTGATTTGTCAGAA
Organism: Cetraspora pellucida; assembly: GCA_910591915.1. Classification (NCBI taxonomy): domain Eukaryota; kingdom Fungi; phylum Glomeromycota; class Glomeromycetes; order Diversisporales; family Gigasporaceae; genus Cetraspora; species Cetraspora pellucida. The sequence continues at coordinate 4,788 of CAJVQA010002749.1, read as the reverse complement.
ACTGAAGCAGGAAATTTTTTGAAAGATTGATCAAAATAATATGTAGAGAGATTTTGAAAATTATGTTTAGTATCAGATGGAAGAACTGTACATTTATGTTCATCAGAATTTTTGCAAGTATGAATATGAAAAAGAGCAAGTTTTCTAACTAATAGAGTATAATCTTGAAGAAATATAATAGATTCAATGATAAAGAATTGGGGTAGTAATTTTTTATATTCTTCAGCATATTTAGTTGCTATTTGATATTTGAAAAAGTTAAAAACTTTGGTTTTGATGATGTTTGGAGAATGACGTTTATAAATTTCAAAGAATTTATCAAACCAGTTTTCGAGAATTGCTTTATATAGTTTAAGAGAAAGTATTTGAAAGGTATTTTTAAATTTTTCAGTATTAATATTAAAAGAAATATTAATATTTAATTTTTTATCATTTTGTATTTAAAAAGAAGTTTTGTTAATTAAATTATAACTAATGTTATAATGTAAAATAAAATGAAATGGTTGAAGATTTAGATCTTCTGCAAATTTTTTTACATGAATAGTTTTATAAGTGGAATTAAGAAAAAGATGTAAATGTATAAGATTAATAACAACTTGAAATCGATTTTGAAATATATATGGTGAGATAGTATAATAAAATTGGAGAATTTTTTTATAATTGAGTTTTGTAAAAAATATAGTAAGAAATTTAGAGAGAATAAGTTTTAGAGTATTAATTAAGATTCCTATAAGAATTGGAATATAAGTGTCAATTGATGGATTAGTTTTATGAACTAAGTCTACCAAGAATTTGGGTTTTCATTTTGTCATATTTTTTAATAAATAATCAAAAAAGTATTTAAAAGTAGATTTAATATTTGGGTTTTCAGAGTGAATAGTTTTACCAGATGCAAATTGAATTAAGTTGGGTTTAAGAAACTCAAATAATTGTTAAGAAAGTGGAGTATTAAGTTTTGAGTTGGGTTCCATTTCTTTTGTAACTGAAAATAATTTAAATCAGTCAAGATCTTGAAAAGTATTATGTTTTTGTTATTGAGATTTGGTATTCTTTTTAGGAAATTTAGATAAAATTTCTTTGAAAAGTTTCAATTTTTCAGTTTTATTAAATAAAATAAATTTGGATATATAAGTCATTTTCTTTTGTTCTTGAGTTAAAGGTTTAGTTTAAGAAAGATGATATAATTTGATATCAATAATTCTATAAATACAACTATAATGAATAAGTTGAGTTCTAAAGAGAATTGTTATGATATAATTGGGTGAATATTTGTTTTCTTAAAAAAGAATACAAGAAAGATTTTTGATATTATATAAAACACATGTATGAACATATTGAGAATAAGGAATAATAGCAGTTAGTATAGGATTGGTATTAAATGAAAGAAAAAGAATAAAGAAATTAGGAAATTGAGTTGGAAGTTGTTTAATAATTGGAGATGCGAGTAGAGTATTACTAATTTTTTTGAAGTGTTTAATAGAGATAATTGGAGAGGTTTGCATACTAGAAAAACCAAGAATAGTAGGTTGAATAATTTTGTAGAAGCGAGAGATAAAATTTGTATGAAATTGACCACATAAGCATGTGCCAATAGTCGGTTGAATAGGAACTTTAAAGTAATTTTGTTTTTTCTTAAGACTTTTATATTGATTAGGGTTAACATCTAATGGAAGGACATGAAGTGATTTGGAAGTTTCCTCATTCATACCAAGTCCATGACAGGCTTTGTATTTAGAGTAATAATAATCTATATCATAGGAGTCTGGTTCAGTTATTATAAGAATAGGCATTTTAAAATATTTTGTTAAATAAAAGATTGTAGATATATGATTATGTAAAGGTAGTAGACAAATACAGGGGTTTAAGTATAGGTATAGCTTAATATAAATTTGTGTAATTTTTGTAATAAGGTATTACAAAATTTTAATTTATAATAAACTATAATAGTAGGTGTGACTAAATATTAGTCATTAGTATAGCATAGTATTAGTACAAAGTACAATTTTTGTATAAAATTAATTAAATCCAAATATGGAAAAGAATAGATTGTGTATTAAATAAGATTCTATTTAAGGATATATTGGTAAATTTGGTGTAAATTTAATTAAATATAAAATAAGAAATGATCTAATGTTATACAAAAAATATGTAAGGATGAGCAGACCAAGATAGAGACAAAAATTAAGAAAAGAATTTTTTCAAGAAAATAAAAATTAAATTTGACTGTAATTTAGTTAATATTTGGTCAAAAATCTTCGTTTAAAGCTTGTTTTAACCAGAAAAGTATATTTGACATTTTTACTTAAGAGTATAAAGTAGATTGTAATAATAATGTTTGTATAATAAATGAATTTGTGAATTTTGAAGGTCAAAGGTTGTCAATATGTTTTTTTCTATGAGTTTAAATCCTAAAGATTTGAAACTTTCAAGATAAATATAAAATTTAGTATTGAACAAGTTTACTTAAGAGTCAAAAATAAGTTAATTTAGTAAAATAAATAGTTATAAACGTTTTTGTATGAATGACTTTTTAGTTAAGATTTGTATAAAGGATTTGCAGAAAGAGTTCTCTAATATATTAGATATTAATTCTATACTGAAATAATTAAATATAAAGGTTGTAAAAACAGGTCAGAACAAAGTATAGATAATTGCAAAAAATGGATAAGATGGAATAATAACATAAAGACAGTTTTAGAAACATTGATAAAAAAAAACAATAATAAGATTAATACAATATTAAAGCAAATATTAGAGAATAGAACAATAGAAGAATAGAAAAAAGAAGAAAGAGGTCTAATCAAACTTAAACAATTAGAAGAACTAGAAATAGAATTAATTAAAAAGCAAAAATTCAATAGTAAAGTTACAAATTACTTAATAGAAGCCCTAACAAAAAACAAGAAAAGAAACAAAGACAAATATATTTTTTATACAAGTTTGGGTCAAAATCCCAACAAACAGAATTCCAACAGGTCATAATCTTGACAAAAAAATTCTGACAGCTAAAAATCCCAACAGTCAAAAATCCCAATAGTTAAAATTTTGACAATTAAAAACTTTGATAAAAAATATAATAGACCATAGCAAACCCTATTCCAACTATTATCTAAAGTGATCTAATTCTAAAATTAATTAAATTATAAGAGCCTATTTTGCTTTAAATATACCTCATACTTGGGGATTTCTGTCTAAAAATTCTGGTTGTCAAGATTTTTTTGTTAGGATTATGACTTATCAGGATTCTGTTTGTTAGAATTTTGACCTGCACCCTTTTATACAAATAGTACATTATATAAAAAGAAAAAAAAAAATAATATAGAAAAGATGGGCATCAGTTGGGTATAAGTTAGTAACAGAGAAGATTGGTCAGAAGAAGAAATAACACTAGGACTTGAAGGTTGGCTCTCAGCAACAACAACAGAATTAGCAACAATATGGTTAGTAATCCTAATCGTACCAGAAGAAAAACATATAGAAGTGTATACAGATAGTCTTATAGCATTAAGACATGTTAACAAAGCAATTCAAAAAATAAAAGCTGACAAAGTTTTAAAGAAAAAATACGTGATGTAGATAGTGAATATTGTTGGTTAACTCAAAAGCAAGAATAATAGAATAGAACTAATTAAGGTTAAAAGTCATAGTAATGATAAGTAAAATGACAGAGCAGATATATTTGCAAAAAAAAGAGTAATATATAGAAGGACAATAGTTACAAAGAAGATCAAGTGTGACACAATAGAGTAAGATTTAGAATGAAAAAATAGAAAAGTTAACATATCAGCAAAACTTTTATATAAAATAGTCATGAATGCCAGAATTAGAGCTAGTTGGAAAGAAACAAATCCAATTTAAGCACTAAAGCTAGAAACTAAGAACACTCAATATAATTGGTCAAGATTTTGAAAAGAGATGAATAGAATAAAAGGTGTACATTGTACAACAAGAAAACTTAGTACAAGAAGAGCAATAGCAATCAAATATATAATGGATAGCCTACCAATGCTAGAAGAATTGAATAGAAAAAGACCAGAAATATATATAATGACTGACTGCCAAGTATATCAAAAAGGTGAAAAGAAAACCCAAGCATATTTAGCAAGCTGCATTAGACAAAAGAGCTTGTAGAAGAGAATCCAAAAGGTAGTAATGGCAGCAGCATAGAACAATCTGAAAGAAAGTAAAAAAGTTGGAATCTCATCTCTAGTATTATATGAGGCACTTTTTGGGAAGACAGAAGCAGAAGAAATTACAAACAGAACAGCTCTGATAAAAGGACTAACAACAAATAAAGTCAGAAAAAGGATCAGTCAGATTCTAGATAGGCAGACAATACAGAAATATATAGATACAGTGACAAGAACAGTATGAAATACATTCTATAACCAAGCATAAAGAGTTCAATATAGGAAAGTACAAGAATGGGAAAAGAAGGTTAATATAATAAGCAGAATAAAAAAAGATACTCGAATTAAAAAAAGATCAGAAAAGAAAACAAAGAAGAATAAGATAACAAAGGAAGAAGAAAAGGAAAAGAAAGCAGAAAAAATAAACAGAATAAAGAAAGAAGCTTAGAAGTCAATCGATATGCTTGTTACAGAAAGGAAAAGACCTTTCTGATATGGCTTTAAGTAGTTAGACAAGCAGTCTATCTTTAACTAAGATAATGCGGCAGGTTGCACTTAGATGCCAATAGGGTGACTGAGTGATGCTAGACTTGAGTATTGGGAAATTCTATGTAATTATAGATGTATATAGTTTCAAGAATCTTAATAAAGTACTAGC
>CAJVQA010002748.1:0-21170 GCA_910591915.1 Cetraspora pellucida | reverse complement strand
AAAAGAAAAAAAATAAAAAAATAAAAAATAAAATAATGAAAAAAGATAATAATAAAAATAAAAGTTATAGAAAAAATGAAATTATTATTCTGAAGAAATATGTGAATATTTGTGAGATTTTTTAGAATATTTTAATAATCAGTAAATTCTTGAAAATTTTAGAAGTATTAAATTTAAGAAGTAAAAATTTAATTTGCAAAGACAACATAGAATTGTAAAAGAATTTTTCCTTCTATTTATATTTATATGCTTAATTGTTTCAAAGCAATTTTAATATTCTTAAATAATCATAAATTAATGTGCATATTTCATTTATTATTAAAATAATTATATGTATTCATATAAATTCGCATTAATTTAAACTGTATTAATGTAATCAAAATTTGATTATTAATATTTTAATTTGCATGCTTTAATTATTTTGAAGTATTTTTAATATATTTGTTAATCTTTAATATTTTATTTTCTATTTCGTATACTTTAAATTATTCAAATTTATTCAAAATATTTCGTATTTAATTAAATACTTTTAGCATATTCAAAATTTTTGTCTTCTAATAATTTTGAATTGTTTCACTTTTATTTGAATAATAATGTAAATTTTAATTACTTTACTATTTTTAGTGATTTCAATATACTTTAAAATAATTTAATTCACTTGAAAACTTTTGACTATATTTAAAAAAGTTTTTCGATTATATGCATACTTGCATTATTTATTGTTTTTTTTATATTATATTAAATATGGCTTTAATTTTTAATGTACATTTTTATGCAATTAATTATTTAATACAAAAATATTTATGTAATTATAAAAAATTAATAATATTACAAATAATTATGGCTAATTTATTGTTTAACAATAGTATTTTTTAAATTAATAAGTAGCAAATGATGCAAAAGATTTCAAATATAGATTTTAGCAATATTTTTTAATACTTTAAATTAATTTACAATTTTTTAAAATATTTTGAATCTTTTTGAATCATCATTAAGATATTCAAAATTTTTCAAAAATATGCGAATTTATTAAAAATTTATTAAGATATTCTAGATATTTTAGTAGTTATTTCATCAAATTTAATACATTTTTTACAATTTAGATATACTTTAATAAAGGCTTTTGTGTATTATTATAGTTTGATTTTATTTAAAAAATTTTGCAAGTATGCAAACTTCTTAAAAATTTTTCAATTTTTGATTTATTTCCCTTTTACTTTTTTCATTTATTTTATATTCACAATTTTTAAAAAATTTTCGCAATATTTCGAATTATTTCAACACATTGTAATAATATTGCATATGTATATAGTAATGATAAAAATTATTTAAAATAAATATACTATATTATTATTTACTTAAAGATTTACTCTATTAAATAATTTTTATTAGTAAACTTTCTGCTATTAGTCAAAATTTTATTTAAAATTAATTTTACTATATTATGATTAAATAGTAATTTTATTATTATTTTTTTAATTTAATAAAATTTGAAATATTTTAAATTAAAAAACTTTTTCTTGAAAATCACAAAAATATAAGAAAATAAACAAAGAAAAAACTGAGTAAATTTAAATAAATAAATTACTAGAATGATAAAGAAAACAACAAAACCAGACTGCAGCACTACTAAACAGACAAGATAAAGCATAAAAGAAATACAACAACAACTAAAAACACAACAGCCAAGCAACAGACCCTTGGGCCAACATACAAATTTATGTTTGAGGCAGCAAAGCAAATTTAAATAGAAAGCTATAATATTAGAAGTAAGGCCAGTAGCAACAACAGAAAAACAAACCCAAAAGAAAACAAAACAGAAATAGATAGTACAGCTTCAAAGGCAAAAAAAATTAGTATCAACTCTACTTTATTATACAAAAGGCCAAAAAGTGGTGAAACTGGAATACCCCTAATAAAATCAAAAATGATATCATTGCCAGATTATAACAACAAAACAAAACTGAATCAAACAGGTTCTAATAATGAGATGTCGGAAATAAAATAGACAACAACAACTTATCTAAAACAGGCAACAACATGCAACAGAACATGACAACACAAAAAACCAGCAGCATGAATATAGCATCCAATCAGAATAGCATAGTGAACTTACAAGAACAGACACAAGACCACAACAATGAAGCACAATCAACAGAAAACCAAAATACAACACCATTAGCAAACAGTGACAATATAGAAATAGAAATTAATAGTAATACAACAGCAGAGCAACCAATAGCACAAGTGACCTATAGCCAAATAGTACAAAAAAAATTAACACAGCTTAACAACAAAAAAGCACAAAACAGAATGATTATACAGAAGAGTAAACACAAGAAATTAATAGAAGATTAAAAAAAGAAGTAGATCAAGTCTTTAACAAAGCTCTATAGAACTATGACAAAATAGTAACTGCACTTCAAAGCAAAGAAGGAATCCAAGAATTTGTTTAATATAAAATATATACTAAACCTACAAATTAGGCATTACATCTAGTAATCGAAAATAAATTTAGATACAGAGACACTACCTTCTTTTTTACTTTCACAAGAGAAAAAAAATCAACCCTATAGTACAAGAAGCATATAAAAACCTCTTTCAAGAAGCTCTAAAGAAATACAAAACAAATAACAAAATACCATGACTGATAGACAAACAAGAGACTTGATTTACTAAAAACTACGACAAAAAATTATAATTGATTACCTAATTAATACAAGTTCTACAGAATGTCAACAAAGCAAATCTATTATTTTATCAAATACTACAAAGAATTCACCAAAGACAAAATAATTGGAAACAATAAGGAACTATATGAAATAGTACAAAAAGCAACTACACTACACCTCAAACAATTACCAAATGATTCTAACCAAATTTCAAAAAACATAATTCAAATATTTCCTTTCAATCTGCTAATAAAACAAAGAGACTATACCAAAGCAGTTGCTGCAGCTTTACATAGAATATATCAGTTTGATAAACTACCAGAAGCCTATTTTACAATACTAGAAACATTGCCAAACAGAATTGCAGATCTAAACCCTAAAATAAAATACCTGTTTCCAATTACAGAGAGAAGTTAGCTTAGAGAACTTGCAAATATAACTAGACAACTAAGAAATTATTACTCTTTCATAGAATCCCAAATCATTATTTCAATCTACCACTCCTCAAAAAACTATTGCCTGTAGCCTACCAAGATTTGAAGCCTATATACAGACTGTACTTTCTAATAGATCCACAAAACCCAGATACAAACTTCACAGAAACAATCTAAATGCTTAAAGAAGATTACTTCTTTGAAAGATTACCTAATGACTACTTTCTAGTGAAGCCAAAATTACCAAGAGAAACTAACAAAATTCGAATAACCAATAAGTTCACATATCCAATTATAGACAAAACACAGGCAAAAAAGTTTATTCAACAAATTAGACTATGATACAAGTTTTTACTTTCATTATTGCCTCATATTATAACAGTAAATCCAACAGACAAACCAGACTTACCAGAGAATCTACAAGCAATAACAAAATACAACCTAATACTTCCAATAACAACATCTAAAAAGCTAGTAACAACAGCAAGATTACTGAGAGAAATCTACTATTTTCATAGAATTCCAACAACTTGGATTCAAATAAACCAACAAACAAACCAAACACAATCTGAATCAGAAACTACAAATTCACAAAGCAAACCTAATATTCCTCAAACCTTAATTGAACTACAAGAACAGCTAAAAAAGATCACAGATTCTATATATATTAACATACCAATAAACTAACAAGAAGATGTTACAAACACCTTAAAGATCCTTCAAAAGCATTTTTACATAGAAACAATACCTAACTATTTACTACAACTACTACTGCTTCCAAAACCAAACTGGAATATCTTTACATAAATCTAATGATATTACAACCAAATATAACAAACAAGAACAACTTAAGCAAAACATCAACAGAATACCAAAATAATTACAATATACTCAAAAACATAAAAATTTCAATAAACAATATTCAAGGCACAAATAACAAACTAAAAATGCAAATATAACTGGAATTCTGCTACAAAAACAATTATAACATAGTTAGCATAACTAAAACAAAACTCACTGAATCAACTTACTCAAAATTCAAACTATCAAACCCCTACTATGATATATATACATTAAACAGTACTAGTGAAGTCATGAAAAAACAAGAATCAAGCATGGGCACTCTAATTGCAGTATCCAAGTTTCTCCAATCATATATACATAACATTAAAACAATACTAGGTACAGCAATAGCAATCAACTTTTTCTTTCCACAAAACCAAAAAATAAGAGTGATATCTGCTTACATACCCTCTAACAACAAAAAACTAAATTATAACACACAACAAGAAATCACTACATAGATTGCCTATAGTCATATATACAACTACAGTATCATAGTTCTTGAAGATTTCAACTACAATAGACAAAAACACAAAATTTAGCTTGCAATGCAATTGTTCATAGTAATGCAAACCCACAGTATGAATAGTTTTTTAAAATATTTTGATATAAACTCGCCTACTTGGGCAAGAAGACTACTACAAAGCCAAATAGATGATATATGGATATCAAGCACACTGCTACTTAATATAACTCAATTTGAATTAATTAGCACAAAGCTTATAACAAATAGTGACTATAAAATAATCTTAGCAATATGGCAATCTAATATAAATATTAAGAAATACAGACCTAAGACAAAGAAAAGATCAATATTTCAATATAACCAAATGAAGCCTGACAACTGGATAAAATTCAAAAATAACATCAACAAGTACTTAAAACAACAAGAAAATAAACTTCCTCAAATGATTAGTACAGAAGAAGAACTAAACAAAAGCTGGCATATACTAAATGAAGCAATCAAACAGGCAGCTAACAACAATATATCTAAAACTAAAATAAGCTCTAAAACACATTATGCCTTCTCTAAAAAAGCTACAAAACTGCATGTTGCTCTACAAAGCATTAACCAAATTATTAAATATTTCAAAAAAGATAATTCAAATCTAGACTTATCAATAATCCAAAAAATTAATCATAAAATTGACAAGATAAACAACTATACAAAAATGCAAATACTCAAGTTTAACCAGTCACACAACATAAGCACAACATTAGAAAATACCTTGCAGCTATTAAAACACTAATAAAAAGCTATTTAACAAGCTAGAAAAATAGAAAACAACATAGCTCATAAGCAAAAAATTAAAAACAGTATAATTAAACAATATAACAACTTTGCAACCAATACTACAAAGATAATAAACAGTATACTATAAAGACAAACAGACCCAGTAGTACTAAACAATATTATACATTCTGACAAAATTACAACAAAACCATAAAAAATCAAAAAAGAAATCAAAAAACATTTTGAAAAATAGACAAAGAGCAATCCTATAAACAACAACTACTGGAAAGAATGGCTAGAACAATACATGCCACAAAAAAGAATAAATAAGTTATAGTACAATGTAATGTTAGATCCTATAACCATACACAAACTTTAAACTAATATAGAAGAATCACCAAATAGAAAAGCCACTAAGCCACAACAAATATCTAACAAAATGCTAAAGCACTTAGATAATTATACTTTAAATCTATTACTAAAAATTTTCAATGCATGCCTTACGGTCAATACAATTCTCAAAATGTAAAAGCAAAGCAATATTTATCCAATATCAAAGAAGTAACAATTCTCTGAAAAACTCAATAAAACATGTCCAATTACCTTAATCAAACACACATGAAAAATCTTTACCAAAACAATAACAAAAAGATTAAACACAATATTTAACAAGTATCTAATTCTACACTCTAGCAACCATGTTGCAATTTCCAATACATCAACACAAACACCAATCACTACACTAGCATATATTTTAGAAGATGCACAAGTTCAGAACAAAGAACTATAGTTACTCAGTCAAGACATGTCTAAGGCATATAACACAATTCACATTCCATTATTTAAAAAAGTTTTAGAAAGAATAAATATTCTAAAAGCTACAACAAACCTAATTACAAACATTTTACTAATAGGTCAAATTACGTAATAACAAACTTTGGGCTAACAGAATCATATGAAGTTGGAGACAGAATAGACCAAGACAAAACAATAGCACTACTTCTATAGTATATTTATTACGATCCACTGCTTACAACTATATACAACAGTACAAAAGGCTACTCACTTAACACAACATACAATAAACAAGATAGAACAAAAAACCTCCAAACAAACTTATCAGCATTAGCCTATATGAATGACACTATATGGATAGTCTAATCCAAACAAAAACTACAATCAATTCTCAAAACTACAAGTTTATTCTTCTCACTTACAAATATAAAAGTAAATCCAAACAAATCTGTACTTATAGTAACCAATTCAACAATTAGCAATCCAAATATAATATACAATAATACAACAATTAAGGCAATACAGCTAAAAAAGGCCTTTCACTTTCTAGAATGCTAGTACACTATCTACAAGAACCACAAACCAATATACAAAATTATCAAAAAAGAAGCTGATAATGCTATAAGAAGAATTAAAAATGCAAATATAACAGAAAAACAGACTATATACATTATTAATACTGTTATATTAACTTGAATAGCATATAGAGTTCAAAACACTTACCTTTCTACACAATTATACAAAGTAATAACAAACTATTATATGACATTAGTAAAACACAAAGCTGGCCTTGCATAGACAGTACCCAATTTAACACTATTTCACTATCAAATTTATAGACTATGAACAGTTACAAATATTCAAAACAGCAACACATCTTTCTGATATACCGACAGCTCAATTATGCAAAACTTTCAAACCCAATACTAAAAATACGCATCCAACAAATTCAAAATGCTACCTATAGCAACAAGTCAATACTAACTAATAACACATATATATTGCCACAAAAAGAATCAAAAATGTTATTAACAAAAATGCTATACAGTATACAAGAAACAGAAATAACTTTTCTAAACAGCAACAACAATTGGCCAAAACTAGCAGAACATAAAGACATACTAATAGATACAGTTTTTCATCAAATTAACAAACCACACCTAGTAAAGGCCAAACTTAACAAAATTGGATTGCACTCTATTGAACAATGCACTAATTACAAGAATACAAACATACTAATATAGACACAAATACCACATACTATACTACATATACCTAGAGGAAGGGAACCTAAATGGTACAAACTTATAACAGAAAACATAAAACAAAACCTTAGCAACAACAACTACAATCACATTACTCCAAATCCATTCACCTTTAATTTATATCAAACATTCGAAAAGGCATCCTAGGTAATAAAAAAAATACATCAGGTAGATACATAGGACAAATATCATATATTAAAGATAACCAAGCAACAATTAACTACTAGACTATGGACAATACATCTACTAAGCTGAAGCCATGCAAAGGATGTCAATAGAATAATACCAATCTCAAAAAAGAAAAATGCACAAGCAAAGTCAAACTATATGACCTTCAAAAAATATTAGTAGATAGCAAAAAATCTATAAGAGCAAATATGTGAAACTTAGAACATACAGCATATGACTTAAATAGTAAAACACAAAACCAAAACAACACTGGAAAAAAATATAAACTAATGAAAGAAGCAATAGAAAATCTAAAAACAACCAGTTATCTACAAAAGCTACAACTAAAATGCAAACAATACAAAAATATTACCTTTTAATTAATTTAAAAACAACAAGTAATTAATAATATACAACAAGATACAATAATATGTAACATTCCAAATCTAAAACTGCAGTTCAAAACAGTGCTATCTGAATGGCTTACAACAACCAAAACACTTATTATAACTTTAATACTTAGCTCAATAATAACACCAAAGAAGGCAAGAATTCAAATTATTACAGACAAAAACTATTTTGCAAAACTAGTCTAAACAGTTTACACAACTACAACAAATGATATATACCAAATATATTACTTAAACAATTGGCCAAGTTGGCTGACATGGAAAGCACTAATTGAAAGAAAAGACTTAAACTATATATTCTTAGTAAATGACTCTATAACATACACTATAAACATACACTCTTCTATCATAGAAATAAAAATAAGTCACAAAAATATATAGCATGATGTCCTATATCCTATATGGCAAAATACACCTATTGAACATAACATTAGAAAATTTATTTGTTATACACAGAATGCACAATACATAGCACACTGGCAATTACAAGCACAAGCTTAAATATAGAATACTATTCGCAAAGACATAGATTAGAAATCCTTTTACAATTATATAAATTACTAATGTTCATCAACACAGAGACAAACAAATCCAAAATACTCACAACTAAAAGCATTTAAACTAAAATTACTACTAGAAGAGCTGCTAATATTAGAAGTATTATACAAATATAACAATATAAAGTACCTCAACCCAACATGTGCAAGATGCCAAGTAACAACAGAAAGCAACTACTATCTGATAACCTGTAACAGCAATAGCACAAGCTTATAGAAAATAATAACAGAAACAGTTAACAAAACTTTAACCAAATATGAAGTCACAAATATCAAAACTAGACATCAAGTCATAATCTTAATAACCCAAAGTATTTGTCTAACTGATTTACAAACACAACTAACAAGAGTTACACTAGGAATGCTTTCTCAAAACAGTACAAGACTGATTAACAAAATAGCAAAAGTACCAAAACCAAAACACAGTCTATCAATTTACTTAATGCATAAAATCGCACAAAAAATATATAAAGAAATATGGATAACATGATGTAAGGAACAATATAACAACTTATTAAAATCAAATATCTCACAGATAAAAGATGATAATAGAAATATACTGACAGTCTCAACAGCAATAGCAGATACTCATAATATAAAACTAACTGAATCAAAAATAAAAACTAAACTAGAGATATGAAGAAAAATGTTTATAAATCACAATACTTTACCAAATTATATCAATACAATCATAGACTAAGTAGGAACTTTAACCCTTTTTAGCAAAGTCTGGGTCATAGGTAAAGTAGCCTAAGTCTTAGCTTTCAAAGATTAAATAATATGTACTACAGATAAAAATGTATTTCGATATTAATAATCAATAAAGAAATCGAGGCAAGATCTCACTTTTTTTTAAAAAAAAAAATATATATTTTAAATTATTTCAAAATATAGTTATATTTTTGCATTCTTCAAAATAATTTCTATTTATTTTTCATTATTTTGTCTTTTACAGTTTAGTTAATTTTTTCGCTATATTTCAAAATATTTTCACTGCACATTAATTTCGAAAAATTTTTTCACAATATTGCAAAAATTTTTTCATTATGCAATAATTTTGAAATTTATTTCATATTATTTCGAAATATTTTGCATTTTGCAAAAATTTTGAAATTTCTTTTACATTATTTCGAAATTTTTGCACTATGCAAAATCTTTCAAAATATTTCACATTTATAATTTTGCTGATGTAGACAAGCCTATTTATGTAGAAGGCTATATTAATGATAGTCAAACCCAATATACAGTGCAGACTATAGTACCTTGTATAGCTGTGAGAGCTGAGCATACAGTAATCGATTCTGTAGAAGACAATTTTGAAAGATTATTTACAATATCTTTAATTCTCTATAATCTTTATACATGCTTTAACAAATTTCTCTTATATTACAATATATTACTTCTTCCTCATGATCAAACTACTTAAATCTTAATTCAATATATTGACAAATATAATAACAACAAAACTGTATCTAGTATTACATTTTTTGTTAATTCATCTTATAATAAAACTCATATATACCTTCTTAATAACACTCTTTTATCAGATCACATTATTATTGCTTCACATCTTCTTCTACTATTCTATAAACTTTCTCTTAAATCCAACTCTTCTAGCTCTACTTCTATTTTATTTGACCCCCTTTCTAACAATCATTACTTAACTTTTACTAACTATAACTCTACTTCACACTCTTCTAACCTAAGTTTTTATCATCTTAATCTAACTATTGCTACACATAATATTAGAGACTTTAATGATCCAACAAAAAGAGAAGCCTGGCAAGATTACTATTTCAATAATAACATATCTATTGCCAGTATTACTGAAACAAAAATTTGTGACAAAACCAACTTTTTTTTTTGCAACAATTTCATTATTTACTACTAGTCAAACTCTCCTATTTCTGTAGAAGGAACAGCCATTATGATCTGTAATCATCTTAAACCTCACATTCATAACATTTATACTCACTCAGAAGAAGCTATTGCACTTGATATTTTCTTTCAAAACAATATCAAACTTCATATTATCTTAATATATCTCTTATCTACTGATATAGCTATCTGCAACCAAACTTAAAATACAATAATTAACTAGATTCAACAAGCTTCTCAACTTCATCTTCATTCTATTATCCTTGGTAACTTTAATACACAGAATCATACTTACAGTTTCTCCTCCAAATATAAACTTATTAACTTTCTTAATCACTCCAATATGTATGAGATTGAAGCCTACTTTAACAACAAACACTTTACTTGGTCTAACAATACTAGTAGTAGTCACATTGACTACATCTGGACTGACCAATTTAATATACAATTTCTTCTCTCTTACAGTCTTAACAATAGTCAAACCTCTACCTCAAGTAATCACTTGATTCTTACCTCCACTTGAACATTCTCATACATCTATAGTAAATTTTTATGAAAACATACTGAGATTAGTTATCATATATTCAATAATAAAACAATAACTACAGAAGACTGAAACTCCTTTGCTGATACTTTAACTCAACAACTTTTACTACACAAAACTCCTATTAACAGTACTATTAATGAAAGTATTGAAACTACTTGGCACAAAATTCAATAGTCTATTATATATACTGTTACTTACATAATTTATAACAAAATCTCTCATAAATGAGGCTATAATCACCAATATACACCTCACAGTACTCTACTACATCTTTCTTTTAAAAAACTTAGACATACTATTAAACTTGTTAAAAAAACTCACTCAATCTTCTAACATCTTAATTATTAATTAAAAAATCTCCCAAATTAACAAATAGTCACAATGTGATCTTCAATTACTTACCTCCACCAACCTCTCCTATACTCAACTATGGCTTCAACATGCCTACTTCATTTGAAAACAACTCTATCATGCCCATCATCTTGAAAACTCTTTTTTACTTTGACAACAAATCAATAAAGCCACTGACAAAAGATATGTTATTCTTATAACACATTCTACTCAGGCTATTAATAGTATTCTTAATTGCTATCATCAACCTGTCTATCTTTTAAATATAAAATTGCCAAACCAATTCATTACTGATTCATCACTTATTAAACAACATGCCCAATCTTATTTTCATAATTGGACTGCACTTAGACCTATCAATGAACCTCTTTTTAATAATTTCTAAAAACAACAATATCTTTCATTTTCTCATATTAACCCAAATTGGTATCATTCTCTCAACACTCCTATTACTAATAAAAAACTTCTTTAAACCCTCTTACAACTACCTAATAACAAAGCCTGTGGTTCTACAGGTATTAGCTATAAAATACTCAAACATATTAGTCTTCAATGCACTTCTGCTATTACTGCTCTCTTCAACCATTGTCTTCTTAAAAACAAAATTCCTAAACAATAGAAATATAGTAAAATTTATTCTATCCCCAAATGCAACACTTTTGATAGTGACCTTAATCTTACATAACCTATTAGTTTTATTGAACATATTCACAAACTTTACACAAAAATTCTTACAAATTAACTTAGTTTTGTATTTTCTTCAAACCCTATTCTCTTACCTTTTATCTATGTCACACTTCCCAACAATAGTACTTCAATTTCTATTCATATCCTTAACAATCTTATTGAAAATGCTACTTGCAACTACAAAGATATTTGGTTACTTTCACAAAATATAAGCAAAGCATATGATTTTGTAAACTTTGCTTTTTTTAAACATTCACTCTCTCACCTTTTACTTCCTTTATCTATCATTAACATTCTTACTAATCTTCTTACTAATCATTACAACTAAGTTATTACCAATCTTGGTCTTATTTTCTCTTATTCAGTTCACAATAGTATTAACCAAGATAAAACAATTATATCTTTATTATGATGTATATACTATGATCTACTTCTTTCATACATATACTCAAAAGTTTCTGAATATACTTTACAATCTACTTGGATCACCAACCTCAAACTTCAAACTACTAATTTATTACAAAAACAATGCTCTGTTCTAGTATATATGGATAATACTCTTTAGGTTGCTTCTTTACAAACTAAGTTATCTCACATACTATCTATACCTGAATCATTTTATACTATGGCAAACATCCAAGTTAATTTTTTAAAATCTATTCTAGTTACTAATAACCCTTCATCCTATTACACTCCTATCTCTTATAATAACCATCTACTTCCACTTCATTCTTTCAAACAACCTTTTAAATTTTTAGATTGCTGGTTTATCTTAGATAACAGACAATCTAAACAAACAAAATTAATTATTGCAGAATTCTCCCAACTTATTCAAATTGCAAAAACAAAATGTATAACTGATTTACATGCTTGCTATATTATTAATACAGTTATTATTCCTACTATTGAATACTGCCTACATAATATTGTTATCAACAATCTACTTGTAACAAAATTTTCACTTAACACATTGGTCTTGTTAAGCTCAAAGCTAAACTTTGCTATACAATACCATCCAGTATTTTATTACATCCTCAAATCTATAACATTAAATATATCTAAGATATTCAACTACAACACCATATTCCCAATCATCTCAAATGACTTAATAATCCTGATTTACTAGGCACATCTACTTGTATACATATTCAACAATTTCAAAACAATCTTTGGTCTTTTAGCAATATTTTTTTTCATTCTAAACTAATTATTAATAGATCCAATCAATTAACTACAAACTTTAAATAATACAACTTATTAAACATATAGGCTGGACTTTTTCAACTAGCCTAATCTGCAACATTCTATATACTTTAAATAATGGAACCATATCTCTTGAATTTTTTCTTTCTTCTAATCCAAAATATCTCATCTTTAAAAAACAACTCAGATACTATAAACTTTTTTTTCTGGACCAACTCACTATATATGACAATTCATGTTTACTGCACTGGCAACACATTTCATCCAGACTTAATAAAATTCTAAAAGGTGTTATACTATAATGGTTTACTATTCTTGAGGACACTACTACAAGCCACTTTTACTAATGCACTCTATATGATTATTATAACCTATCTTCTACAAACTACTTTTGCTACTTCACTGGCCACTTTACTTCTAATACTAAACCTTGGTTACTTACTGTTCTTGATAACCAAATAATTATTAGCAAGGCTAGAAGGCATAATACACCTACTGGCCTTATTCTCATTAACTACTGGCACTGCTCATTCCAGTCTCAGTTTTCTAATCTCTACTCTACTCCTCTTTCTACTACTACATTATGTACTGGATGCTATCTTAATTCAAATACAATTACTAACAAATGTACTAACTTTATTTTTACTAACTTGGCTACTAAGCTACTCTGCTGTATCATTCTTAACAAAACTCTTAACCTTTATGCAAACTTTCTTGATATTGCATACTCTGTTGCTTTTTGACATCTCTTATATATTTCATTTTTACTTTTACTTACAATTAATTTATAACAACTACCTTCTATTTTTAAAATATGCCAATTTGTTAATAATCTTTAGACTATTGCTAACTCAAACTACAATCTATTATTTATCTTATTTTACACTAATGGTTCTGTTATTGATCTTGGTACCTCACAATGCTCTATGGGCATAGGTTGGGTTCAAGTTTATAACTCTACAACATTAACTTATTACAGGCACAAATTAAACTATGGCTATGCTCTTTCAAAGCTAAAATTCTTGCTATTCTCTTAGCAATTATTACTGCTCCTAGACACTGCTCTGTTTATATATTTACTAACTCACAATCAGTAATCTCCAAATATCATAATATCTGCCAATTAATATCTAATCTTTCTCATACTTATATTCTATATTTTTCCATTTGGCAAACACTTATTAACTTTATTAAATCTTATGAAATTTAACTTACTTTTCACAAAGTTATTGCACACCAAGATGATCTATTTAACAACCTTGCTAACTAACTCACTCATAATCACCAAATATTATTCTATCTAACATTCTTAATCAATAATCCTTATAACCTCAACTATACTCTTTTTATTAATGAATTTCCTATTGAAATTTCTATCTAACACTCTATTCGAACTATATGCCAAGCTCATATTATAACACTTTGGACATCTCAACATCATTTTCAACAATAGTCTAACATTGTATCTGATATCAACTAGGAAGCTACATGGCTTTATATTAATAATAATCAAAAAATCTCTAATTTTGCTCATAGCTTTTACTCATTTATTCTGAAAACTTTCTGAGTTAAAATTCTTACTGATGACCTACCTGTTCCTTATACTTTTTATAAATACAATTCTTTATTTCCTTCCTCCTGTCATCAATACAACCAAACCAGCTCTCTACTTTATTGAGTTACCTGCCTATTAACCCAAACTATCTATCACTTAATCTTTAATTCTCTTAATAGTATTTTAAATACTACTAATCTCGATATGCCTGTTAATTTTGTCTCTGATTTATATACTGAAATTTACACTCTTGACAGTTTTAAACTGCATAACTCTCCATATACATCTTCTTTTATTTCTACTCTATCTGGTTTAGTTTCTATCAATCTTATCTCTACTATTTACAATGCTTCTATTTCTTATCATACAGCTACTACTCTTTCTATAAACTTCTTCTTTACTTAAACCAACAAATATACAAACAAATATGGATTCTATACTGTATTTCATGTTCTGCATAGTTCCAAACTACACTTTCTACTAACTCAACTCATAGTCATTTTTTTAGTTTAACTTTACCTTCCATTTCAATATCACAAATTATTACTAAAATTGATTTTTGGACTATTCAATAGATTAAATACCATATATCTCTCTCTTTTATCATTACTTAAACCCAAATCTAAATGAGTCTTGGTCACTCTTGTAGGTTTAGATTGCAGATTATATATCTAAGTCTTTATTCTTCATATATAATTTAAAAGCAAGCTTTTCTTTGTAAAAACTTCAATTAAATTTCAATAAAGTTAAAGGCATAGCCTCACTGTTAATATTTAAAAAAAAAATAATACATAAATATAATTTAATTCAAGCAAGTTTTAGCAAGCATTATTTTTTTAATTTAAAATTTTTTATTTTTATTTAATTGTATTATTTTTTAACTTAAAAAATATATATATATATTTTTTATTATATAATACCAAGTAGAAAAAATAGTAATATATAGATATATCAATTGGATATAAATATATAAATAAAATATTCCTAAACTACACTATTGTTGCTATATATATAACAACATCTAGTATGATATTAATCTTTAATTTTTTGTTTTAGTTAAATCAACTATTATAATTATTAACTGCAAAAGAGGGTAAAAAGAACTTTTAAGATTATTTTAATTAATAAAAACAGATATATATAGTAAAATTTTAAGAAAGAGTTTTAAAAATAAATTGATCAATATTAGTATTGAATGCAAATATATTGTTATTGAAGTTAAAAGGTTGTATAATAAGTAATTGAATATTGTTTTTTCTTTTAATAAGAGCAGAAATTTCTTGTACTAATTTCTATTTATATTTTTTGATATTACAAGTTTGCCAGATAGTTAGGTTAAACTAGTTGAGTAGAGAATTAGATAATGAGATAAGAAAGTTATTAGTTAATTTTTTTTAGAATTAGTTGAAGTTGTTTATATTAGTTAAGTGTTATTGTGCCTTGAATAAGTAGAAGTATTATATTATATATAGTAAAGTTTAAAGAGAGATTTTGTAAATTAAGGATTGGAATTATAATATGTAGTAAAGCTTTCAAAAAGTTTAAAGAGCTTAAAATATTAGTAGTTTTATTGATAAGAATGTTTTGTAGATTGTAAGTGTGAGGTGAGCATTAGAGTAAATGTTTGGTATTTTTATATTAGTTACAATAAGAGCAATTTGAAGTTAAATAAAGTAAAGAATAGCAAATATTTAAATTTAACATTATTGGCAGGGTGTAGCAACTTAGTGAAGTGAATAAGTTGTTATACTTCCAAGTGGTAGGTTGTGAGTTCAAAACCCACTGATAGTGAAATTTGAATAATCACTTACGTAATATATAAATGATATTATGGCAATGGCATTCTGTTGATCAGTTGGGATAGGATATCTGTAACTATAGTCACATCAGCATGACTGGCAGGTCTGGGGCATCTGTATAACCTGTTACTCAGAGGAAATGCAACCCAGTATCAGGCAATGCAAACCTAAAATAAGTCCTCAGGTCATATAAATCTGTAGAACTAGAAAGCTAGAGCCTATTTGGAAATTCTGAGCAAAGAGGTAACACAGATCTTCAATGGTACTACTGTAAAGGCTAGACCTAGAAAATGAATACCAATATAAAGGATTTGGGCAGGCAAGAACCTCAGGTGAGGGGTATTACCAACTAGACTGCCAGATTTTGGACTAGAAAAAAAGGATATTGGGCTGGCCTCAATATACTAAGAACAGGTTACAGTCCTTTCAGACTATCTGGATTGGGAGTTTGGGTTCAAAGCAGGGGTATACTAAAAGTACTAGGGATATGCTGTGAAGTTAGTACTGGGTCTGAATGAACTCTGTAAGGGTAGTCTGTGTTAGTATTCTAAAAGTAGGTAGATAGTTAACAATGAGGGGCCCTCTGCGTCTTACTAGCAGATAACATACTCTAAAATGTGTAATGGCCTGAGAACCAGTACAAAAAGGGTAGGTATCATACTGCTCAGATGGTATATCGAGTAGGTATATACAGAGGGTTAGTCGGGGTTCCTAATATGACAGAGTGAATAATCAGAGGGTTTAAATAGATAATCTCCTAGTAGGTTATAAGTACGGCATCTAGTATAGAACCTTAGAGCAAACTACTTAAATAGGCAACCAAAAGTTGCATGCATAACTAGCTGTACTCTCATCTCTGTAAAAATAGTTGTAATAGCTAAGCTAATATAAAGTCAATAAAGTATCACCACAAGTATAGTCTTAACAAAAAAAAAAAAAAAAAAAAAACATTGTTGGCAAGTTATTAAAAAGAATTTTGGTTTTAATTGAATAAAGTTTTAAATTAAAATTTTGAAAGTTAATGATTTCAGTAAATAATAGAATGTTTATAGTAGAAAAATGTTATAGTAGTTTAAGTTGAAGAAGTTTGTTAAATGTTTAAATAGAAAAAAGGTTTTTGCAAAATTTATAAAGTTTGTATATTATTAGTATTTTTTTTCAAATAAAGAAAATAAGTAAATAAAAATAGTTAAGGTTATATTTTAGTACTGTTTTTTTAGCAACTTGTTTAGCTAAGACATTAGTGATATTATGTAAAGTGTTGTTTGAATGTGATTTAACTTTGTACAAAATATAATTTATATTTTTAAGTTTGGTTAGATAGTTTAGAATATAGATAATATCTTAGTTATTTTGTTTGGTTTGAGAATTGTAGTTATAAGATATTGAATTGGTAAGAGTTTGTATAATAGATAAGCTGTTTAAATAGATATGAATTGAATAGTTAAGAGGTAAGATAAGAAATAAAAGTATAAGTGCTGCTAGTTCTGCTTATGTTGAGTTTGGTGTAAGGTTTATAAAGGCATTAAATTTGATTTGTGTATTATTTTTCAGAATTTAAGCTATGCCAGTAGAGGTGTTATGTGTTTGTAAATTAAGTATAGAAGCATCTATATAAAAATATATATTAGTTAGTTCAAGAGATAGTAATTTTTTGTAAAAGTTTATAAGTTGGTTTTGATATATAGAGTCAGATATTGTGTTTTGTATTAGAAGAATTTCTGAAAAGAGTAGTGAAAAAAATAGTAGAAATTTTGAAGCTAGTTTATATAAGTCTGCTTGAATGTTTTAAAGTGCTTTAATTACTTGATTGTTTATGTTAAGTTTAAAGTTTTATTTTCTTTTTTGTGTTTTGTATTTAAGATTAATGATTTGTTTGTAATTTGTTTAAAGCATTGTTTGTATAGAAGAAATGTAGATTATATTAGTTGTTGAATTTATAATTTGATATTTTTGAAAGAGTACTTGAAAGTTAGATATATTGGTTATTTTGCCAATATGCCAATCTGAAGATGAAATATAAAGTAACTATATATTTTTTAAGATATCAAATTAGGGTGTAATAAGATTTAATATATTTAGAAATAAGTTAGTAGGTTGAAGTTAAAGATTAGATTATATGTGCAAAATAGAATAATCAGATATTTGGTTTAAAAGTATTTTAAATTATTTTGGAATAGGATCTTATAAGGGTTTAAGAGTTCTGAGATATATATTTTTCCAAGAAAGAAGGTTGTGATTATTAGCTATAAGTAACTGTTTTAAGAAAAGAATTCTATTGTTTTTAAGACTTAGAGTTGTTGAGTTGTTAGAAGTTGCAATAAATTATAAATGTTGTTTAGTTAATTAGTATATTTGTAGATTGTTAATTGATTTAGATAAGTGTTATTAATAGAAATATTATTTTTATATAAGTAATAAAGTTAAGATATTATAGTATAGTTAGTAGATTTCCTATAGTTAGTTAGAATTGTATCCTGAGTTAGAAATGGTTTTTATATTTTAAAAAGCCAATTCTTGACCCAGTGTATAGAGATTTGATTTAGGAGTATGTTAGTATTAAAACATTTTTTTATATTATTGCTACTAACTTGTAGCATAAGTTTGTTGAGTGTTGGAATATTAAGTAGTTGTGGATTAGTAAGTATATTATTGTTTGTAATAGTAGATAGGTGTAGCATATGTTTAGTGCATTTTGTTAAAAGACTTGATAATTTTTTATGAAGAAGAACATATTTGAAGTAGATTTTAATTAATAGTAATAAAATAGTATTAAATAGTCAGAATATTTGTATAAAAAAAAGTTTTTTATATTAAATAGTATAAACAAATTAAGAAGTTTTGCTAAAAATTTTTTAAGTATAGGTTAGTAGAGCCTTTGCCATTTAAAAAAATTTCTAAAATCTTATTATTTCATTGAGTTTGTAAGATAAAATTGGTTCATTGTTAAAGTTTAAAGGTGTTATATTTGAAGTGCTATTGAATAATATTTTTTTGTTAAATGGAATGTGAATAAGGTCTGATTTGGATAGATTAACTTAGATATTGTTTAGTTGATATAGTTTAGATATGTTATTTAGAATCTCTTGCAAATTATTTTTAGATTTACAATACCAAACTGTATTATTTATAAAAGCAAGAGATAGTATTGTTGTATGAGTTGGTGTAGTTAAAAAGATTGTTTCTAAGAGGGATTGTAATAATATTTTAAGAAATTTTGAACTATATTTTGAGTTTATATAACTGAGAATAGGGTTATAATAGATTTTTTAAAGTAATGAAGAGTAGGTTTCTCCTTGTTCTATGCCTGAATAAAGTGTAATTGGGTTAGTAGAGCCATAGGCTGTAATTGCTCTGGCTTTTCTATCTTGGTAAAGATATTTGATAAAATTAAGCCCAAATTGAAAGATATCAATACATTTGCAAGCATCTAGTAGATGTTTAATATTAATTTTATCAAAAGCTTTAGACATGTTTTGGAAGAGTATTCATGCTTTTTTGTTGTTAGTTTTGTAATATTCTATTGTATTAATTAATATTTGTATAGAAATGTGTATAGAACTGTTTTTAGTTATTGCAAAGTTAAGATTATTTAGTAGATGATATTGATTAATAATTTGGTCAAGACATGTAATAAAAATTTTGATATAATATTTTTTAATAGGTTCAATAAGAGAAATCAGTTTGACTTGATTTAAAGTCCCATATAGATTTTTTTGATATTAGAAAAATGTTAAATGTTTTCTATATTGTTGGTATTTGTTTTAATAAAAAACATTTTGTTAAAAATAGTTGAATAATATTTTAGACTTTGAAGTTTAGGTATTTTAAATATTCATAATTTGTTTCTAATAAGCTTGCAACTTTTTGGTTTAGAAGGTCATGTATAACTTTGTTCTATTTCTCTAAGATAATTTCTGAAAATAGGTTATTAAAAAGAGGTTCATTTTCTGGATGAGATTTGTAAAGTTTGTAGAATTTTGTTTTTTTTTATTAGTATATATAGTAGTTTTTAAAGTAGTCTTAAAAGTAGGATTGTAGAACTTGTTTTATTTCAGATAGTTAAGTAGTAAGTGTATTGTTAGATAATAGATGATCTAAATTAATATTATTATTTGGTTTTTTTAAAATATTTCAAAAAAAGATATTAAAGTTTTGATAAAAGTTAATGTTTCTTTCTTCCAGTTTGTTTTGAATTTCTTTTAGAGTATTTTCTTATTTTTCTTTATGAATTTGTATTTTAAAGATTCTTATTTCTGTAATAAGTTTAATAGTGTAGTAGAGTCAAAATTGTTAGTAGTTTGTATTGAATATAAGAATAATAGTAGATGTTTTGTAAGTATTTATTAATGTATAAGTTGTATATTTGTGAAAAGTTAGATTTATTAAAAGATAATTTGAGTAAGATTGCCTGTTTTAGTTGTTTGTATAGTGGTAAAAGAAAGGGTGGTTGCTGTTCATTATAGTATAGGTTAGTGATTGAACCCGTCTTACAAAGTACAACCCGGGTTACCTGACAGGTAGACCCGCGGGTAACCTGGGTAGACAGACAGGTCTACCCGGGTACAAAGATTACCCGTCAAACCCAGGTCATAATAAAAATTTATTAGATCTTTAAATACTATGTCATATACAAGATCCTCTTTGATATAGATACCGTAAATTAGACCCATATACATATAATCTTAAGTTTACCTTGTTACAATGCTCAACTGTATACGTACTATACCCAGATCTATTATATATTTTATAAAATGAGTATAATATAACAG
>CAJVQA010002747.1:0-21171 GCA_910591915.1 Cetraspora pellucida | reverse complement strand
AGAAGAAGAAACTAAACTAGTAACAGAAGCAGAGCTGATTAAAGAAGCAACAGTAGAACACTACAAAAAACAGTTTAAGAAAAGAAATACAAAATTAGAAGAGATGTCAGAAAGTTGGAAAAAAATCTATAAACCACAAGACCATATCAAAGAAGAATGGTATAAAGAAATCGAAAAGGAAATCAAAGAAGAGGAATGGGATGGAATAATTAAAGAACTCAAGACAGGAACAGCTCCAGGAATATCAGGAATAAGTTATACCCTAATCAAACGAGCAGAAAGAAAAACTCAAGAGGTTTTTAGAGCCTATGCAAACCTGTGCTTAGAAATAGGAGAGATACCAATAAAATGGAAAATAGCACAAGTATATCCAATACCAAAAGACATAGAGTAGGGATATAGTTTAAATAATATCTGTCCAATAGCTTTAATTGAAACATTCAGAAAGGTTGTAACAAAGACAATAACAAAAAGACTTAGCAAGATATTTACGAAAAGAGAAATACTTAAAGAACCAAACTATGCAAGTTTACCAGGAAACTCAACAGAACAACCTGTACATATCTTAAACATGATAATGGAAGAAGCAAAGAAAAAGAATAAAGAGGTGTGGATACTCCTACAAGATATGAAAAAGGCATTTGACTCAGTTTCACTTAAAAGCCTTGAACTAGCCTTGCAAAGAGTCAAAATACCCAAAAGAATGATTAAATATATATTAAACCTCTTTTACAAAAGACAGCTTAAAATAATTACGGCACATGGTCTGACAGAATAAATAACAGCAGGAGATGAAATAGACCAAGGTGAAGTAATATCACCACTAATATAGCACCTTTTATATGACCCACTATTAGAAAAGATACAAGAAGATAAAAGCTTAGGCTATACAGTAGAACAAAAGTTTAAAGAGGGAATACACTGTAACAACATTACAAGCCATCACCAAGCAGCAATTGCATATGCAGATGACACAACATGGATTGCAAAAAGCAAGAAACAGCTTGTAGAGATCTTAAAAGTAGCAGAAGACTTCTTTAAAATGAACAATATCAAGATAAATGGATCAAAATCAAAACTGATAATAATGAATAGAAAAGCAAAGAAAGAAGAAAAAGAAATAAATTTTAGAGAAAGCAAGATAATAGAAGAGCCAAGAAACAAAATAGTACATTCATTAGAAATTTGGCTAAACAACAGAATGCGAGAAGTTCTAATAAAGAAGAAGGCAAAAGGTATAATAAACTAGACAATAAGAGATCTTAAATATAAAAAAATAACGATGAACCAAATAGCATATATAAACAATACGATAATAATACCAAAGCTAAGCTACATGCTACAACTAACAAAGATATCAAAGAAAAGGATAAATGAAATATACCAACCAATGATATGCTTGGCAAAACAAAAAAGTGGCTTACCAAGAACATTAGAAAACTGCATAATAGAACACAAAGATCTTGGTAGCTATAGAACCTTGCGACAAGAACTAACAATGAAACAAATAGGAGGTCTAATAGCAAGACTAAACAGAAAAGACGAACTAGGGCAACTAACAAAACTGAGAATAACGCAAGGTTGTCAAAGAGCAAGTTTAACAAAAGACATATGGAAAGTAGAAAAACTGCCAGAAGATAAGTCTTGTTGAAAGAACAATCTAGTCTGCTTAACTATAGTCAAAGCAAGAGAGTTAGAAATAAATATAAACACAGAAACTGAACTATGGACAACAAATAGTTACAGTCTTAGAGTAATTGAACTAGTAGAACCATAGCTATGAAAAAGAAGTGGACCCAAAATAAGTGAAGCAGAACTCATATACCTAAATCAACTACTCGATACAAAAGGAGAAAGACTAATAACATGGCAGCAATTCAAGACATATCAGAATCAGTCAAGCAAGGGCAAAAAGGCAGAGTGGTTCAAAATGATAGAAACAAAAGTGCTCAACAGAACTGAAAGCAAAGAAGTTAAAGAACAATTTAAAACAGACAGATGCAATACACAAGCAATGAAGATCAAGTGGGGAATCTTGTCGAAGGATAGAAGAAAAAAAGAATAGATAATACATAATGCAACAAAGAATAGGCAAATGGGGAAGATAGTTAAAAAGAAGAAAAAGAAGCTACTAATAGAACACTGGCAAATGCATAATATAGAAAACAATCTAATAACAAAAATTGATAAATGCAAGAGGTGTTCAAGAGATGAAAAGACAGAAGAAAATAGCTGCCGATATTGGATAAGAATCAATAATAATATACATACAGTCCCAGATGTGCTAATAGGGAAGAACAACAATATAATCAAGGCAGCTACCGACCAACTAATAGAATATCCAAGAACAGAAGAACTGAGAAAAAATGAACAAAAACTAATAGGACTAAAGATATTAGAAGGCCTAGAAATAGAATTAATTAGGAAACAAAAATTAAGGGAAAATGTTAGTCAAGAGCTAATAGAAGTCTTAAGAAGAAACATATTAAGAGACAAAAACAAATATATGATATATACAGACAGTGCAGCAAATAAAAGAAACGAAGAAGAAGCAACAGACAAAAACATAGGTATAGGTTGGATACAAATAGCGGAAACACAAAATTGGTCAGAAGAAGAGGTAGCACTAGGTGTAAAAGGATAGCCTACATCTACTACAGCTGAGGTGCTAGCAATATGGGCAGCAACCTTAACAATGCCAAAAGAAAAAGAATTAGTTATATTTACAGATAGCAATGCAGCAATTAGGAACATTAGTAAAAGATTAGCAGGTATAGATAGAAATAATGTTCTTAAAAAGAAAAATGCACTATGAATATTGAAGATAATAGATATAATAAAGGCAAAGAACATACAGATAGAGTGGGTCAAAGTTAAAAGTCATAGTAAAAATAGATGGAATGATAAAGCTAATAGCCTTGCGAAGAAGGGAACACTAAGCAGGAAAATAATTTTTCCAGAAGAAGTTAGCCATGAAGAGATAGAGTACTGCCTAGAGTAGGAAAACAAGCGAATAGACATACCAGCAAGACTTCTATGTAAAATAGTAACAAATGCCAGACTAGAAGTAGAGTAAAAAGAAACAATAGCGATCAAGAATATTGAGTCAGAAGAAGTAATGATATATGATTGGATGTACTTTTGGAGAAGGCTAGATTCATCTAAAGGAGTATGCTGCCTAACAAGAAGAAGCAGTACAAGAAGAAGTGCTTTCATGAAATGCATATTGAACAAACTTTCAATATTGGAAGAACTTAACAAAAGAAGGCCAGATATATACACAACAGCAGAATGCCAAGTTTGCCAAAACAAAGTTAAAGAAACACAGGAACATTTGGCATCATGTAAGGGACAAGCAAATCTATGGAAAAGAATACAGAAAGTATCTATTGTGACAGCATGGAACAGCTTAAAAGAAGAAGAAAAGAAACGAGTCTCACCTCTAGTATTATATATGGCACTTTTTGGACAAACAGAGTGAGAGGAAATAGAATTAAAGAAAGCACTGATCAAAGGCCTAATCCCAAGAACAACACAAGACAGGTTATCTCAAATCTTAAATACAAAAACAAGACAATACTTCGCAAACATAGTAGCAGAAACAACATGGAATACATTCTATGAACAAGTTTGGAGAATCCGCTGCGAAAAGGTCAACTTATGGGAAAAAGAAAAAGAAATAACAAGTAAAGAAAAAAAAAGAAGACTAAAGGGGAAAGGAAAATTAAGTATAAAGAAAAAAGAAAAGGCTAATCAGCAAGCAATAGAAGAAAAGAAAAAGAAAACAGAAGAAAAAGGAAAACGAATGGAAAACAAAGTTAGAAAGACAGTTAACAAGCTTGTTATGAAAGGAGGAAGACCCTTTCATTATGAACTTTAAGTAGTTAGACAAGCAGCTTACTTCTGCAAGAAGTAATGTAGCAGGTTGCACTTAGGCGCCATTAGGGTAGCTGAGTAATGCTAGGCTTAGTTGTTAGGTAAATTTATATAATTACAGTAGTAGTTTCAAAAATCTTAATAAAGCACTAGCATGACTGCTTAGAGGAGGAAAAAAAAAAATAATAATAATAATAATAATTTGTCTACAAGATGTGGATTCAATCAATTTTATTTTTAAGTAACATAGTTGCTAGCATCCAAAAACAACTGTTCAGAGGGAACAGAAGTGGCAGGAATTGCAAGATACTTTCTTGTAAGAATGGAAAGAATAGGAAATTAATTTTTTTGCTTACTCCACCAATCTAGTAGATTATTTTTTTCTGTTTGATCTGCCTCAGGAATTGAAAGGTACTTATCAATTTCATTTTAATTAATAGATTCATTGTCATCATTTTGAATTGATGAAAAAAAACTTTTCATAGCAGATTTTTTTTTGTTGTTTGTTCTGTTAAACTTGAATTAGTAGTTGTTGTTTGATTAACTTGTCTATTTACTTGCCTACTAAGCTCATTATATTGACCTTTTAATTCTTCAATAGTTTTTCTTTGTATAAATATAAACTAGTTATATACATCAAATTAATTTTGGTTATACTTACATTAGAACAAAAAAATAATCTTTTAAACCTGAGATCATGCAAGAATGCATATAATTCATATTTAGATGATGATGATCAACAACTTATTAAATTAT
Source organism: Cetraspora pellucida (assembly GCA_910591915.1). Classification (NCBI taxonomy): domain Eukaryota; kingdom Fungi; phylum Glomeromycota; class Glomeromycetes; order Diversisporales; family Gigasporaceae; genus Cetraspora; species Cetraspora pellucida. The sequence continues at coordinate 16,539 of CAJVQA010002747.1, read as the reverse complement.
TAAGAATGGTATTTTTTACTTTATTTATAATATCAAATTCATTATTCATATTATTCAAATAATTAATTAATTCTTCTATTGTTGATACCATAATACTCAAAGTAGCATAATTAAAACCAGAAAGAAACTTTGTAGCTTTGTAAAATGGATGCAAAAGGTCAACAAAATCATATATAATTTGAAACTCATTATTAGAAAGTAACTTTTCTTGAATATTACTATCATCATGCTGATGCTTAATATTTGTAGAATTTTCAAGATCATTAACTAACTACCTAATTGACCTTTCAAGCTTTGTAAGTCTTTTTAATGCTATATATATAGAATTCTACTGAGTATCCATATCTTGAATTACATTAATAGTTTCTAATTTTTTTTGCCAATACTAATTTGTGCCTCTCGTAATTGTTTACATTTTTTTTCTTCACCCAAAAGTCTAATAAATGCTTTATATTTTATAATTAAATCATGTACTTTATCTAAGATCACATTAACACTTAATTGTAATGTATATACTGCATAAAAAATATTAACAACAGGCTTGAGTGGTGAAATTTTAGTTGAAAGTTGTATGATAGCTGTTTTAACATTTGAACTGTTATCTGTCATGATACTTACTAGTTTACTTCCACTAATGCCAAATTCTTCCAATACAGGTTCAATTGTACTAACAATGTTACTAGCAGTTTTATACTCACCTATCTTAATCATACTTAATATAGAATCATACATCTTAAATTCATCAGAGATCTAGGAACATGTTAATCCTAAGTAAGAATTATGTGCCTGAGATGTCCACAAGTTAAAGGTAAGTAATACCATATCTGCTTGGGTGCTAATTATGTAGTTGATAGTTTTTGTTGAATGAATTGTTGCATCTGAAATTTTATGCTTAAGTGTATTTATACAAGGTGCTTTATATCAGAATCAAAAGAATTTAAAAAGGTACAAAAATTCTTATTTTCTATTAAATACAAAGGAAGAGTACAAGAAAGCAACAATTTAACTATATTATGAGTAAGTTTTTGTTGTATTTGTTTGGAATATAGTTTTGTTAAAATTGTTTCAAGTGTTTGTTGCAATGGTTTTTTAAGTTCTTCGATTGTTTTATTTTCTAGACATTTTTGTTATATGATGTATGTCACGAAGATGATTAATCATGTTAGAAGTTGAGCTATGCCATGTGTACTCTACTTTACAACCTTCGATTGAACATTGAACTTTTGTTACTCTTTCATCATCTTCTTCATATTCAAAAAAGTCAAAAAATAACCAAGCAAAACTATTCTTAGAATTTTTCTTATATCGATTTTTTTTTTGTTTTTTTTTTGAAGTCAGTTGAGAATATGAATCAGTAATATCTTTCTGATCAATGCGTTTTAATTTATTTCTAGGAATTGAGTTGTTTGAACCAAAACTTGTTGTATCTATTCTTTTAGATAAACTACTAGCACTAGAGGTTGAAGCCATTATTGTAATAAGACTATTAAATACTAACGCAAAAAAAGAAAAAGCAAAAACAAATGGACAAAATAATTGTTTGTAATGATTTTTGTTATAACTTTAGAAGAAGGAAAAATTGAAAATCTGATAACTTTTTATAATTTTAGATATTATATAATTGCAAGTTAACACCAATCTGCATGTTATTTAAATATGTTCACATAGTTATTTGAAATAAAGAATCAATTTCCAAGCTTGTAATTACTTTATTATAAACATACTGATATAATATGGAATGTGCATTATTTTATGGCTTTTATGGGCATTACTTCAAATAATGCATACATTTTTGAAGAATTGATTTTTTTTGAAATCATGTCTACTTTTTTTCTTTCGATTATACTATATAATATAACTATAAGAATTTTGCTACTTTCTATCTTTTAGAGCTTTGAGGCAATATGACAAGTATAGATATATTGCATGAGTTCAAAAATTTTTTAACAATATTAACTATTATTGATTTTTTAAATTTAGATATGCACACATAGCAATGAATATGTGGATTGTGTATAAATCTTAACAATGCTTGACTTGATTAATTATTGTCTGAATTATATGAACATATAGAGAGGAATATCTTTACTCTTAAGAATTAATCTGTTTCTATGAATTCAAGATAGTTTTTAGATTTTTGGTTGTCATATTGTTGTGAAATAATAGGCATGTGTGTTATTTAAACAATTGTATTCTATGAAAATAACATAAATGATTTCAAAATAATGCCTATATGTGTCTCAAATAATACACACCCACTATAAACAATTTGAAAGTTTAGGTTCAGAAAAATTATTTTTTGTTTCAAAATAACACTCATGTGCGTATTCTAAATAATGCATATATATTCAAAATAATGTGCAAGTGGGCATTATTTCATGACAATATGGTATGTAACTTTAGTTAATTCTTGTATTTATTTTTATTCTTAACTAAATATAGACCTTATTTAGATTGGCACTTAAGGGTCAATGATCATGTTTATGAATTATAATAAAATTACCAATATGCATCTTTTTTTATATGCATTTAATCTAGAGCTTGATTGTATACTAGTAACATTACAAAAATCGATCTTGACTTTTGTGAAAAGTCTATTCAAATTAGGACCCAGGTACAAACGTAAAAATAATGCACATGCTAGTATCTGCAGAATCCTAATAGTTATAGTAATAGTTATAGTATTTTATGGTTAGAGTGTGCAAGATCTTATGATAATGCATAGTCAGATATAAAATTATATTATTAAGTTTTAGTAGAGTAAAAACTTTACAATAATATATCTTTTTTTTTTATTTTTCTGTTTATATAACAATTATAGTTATAACTAGGAATAGGAAAATTAAATCTGCTGCATAGGCCTGCATTATGGCTAATCAGGACCAAAATTAGAAACACAAAATTTATATAATTTAGTGATGACTTGTGTTTGTTGAAAGCTATTAGTTACACAAAAATTAATATATAATAATTAGTAATTATATAATTTGATATAGCTTGTCAAGAATTACACTAAAACAAAATCACATAATTTCTGTATATCTGGCTAAAATTCTGATACATCCTGAAAATTTCTGAGCTTCTGAAACTTTCTGTCTGTGCAGTGTCCTATCCCTAGTTATAACAATCATTTTTCTTTTAATTGGTTAATATAATATGCTATTGCTATAAAGAGCTAAGTTTAGAAGACTATTTATTGTTTTGTATTTAAGTTTTATAAATTAATCCATTTTAATTTATTGTATAAATTATCTGAATTTTTGAACAGTGTGATAACTAATTCACAGGGTTTCAATTTATTACATAAATCTGGTTGTTCCAATAATTGGATAAGCTTAAAGATTTTAACTATAATCGAAGAAAAAATGTCATGATTCATACTTTTCAATTTCTATGTTAAATACAAAATTATATCTAAGAGAACAAGAAAATCTATTTCGAAAATTTTAAGTATTTTTACAAATTAAAATGCGAATAATCTAATATAATAGCATTTGTCAACTAGTTTGAAATACAAGCAATTTTGCTTCTATATTTTTTGAATAGGTAAGATATTTTATTTAATTATATATCTAGACATACACAAATATATATAACCTAAATTATAATAATTTTGAAAAATATTACTAGTGGTCTGTAGATTTGTAATAGTCACATCCTGGATATAAGTAAAAATAAAATTTCTATTTCTAATAACTGATAATGGCCAGAGTATAAGTGTTACAATAAGAACCAATGAAAGGAACTATCACCCAATATGCAACATATAAAAAAATTATTTTACAATACCAGATATTCTGCTAGTACATGTTATAATTATAATCTCACACTATTTTCATTATACTATACAGTGCTGCATATAGTACCCTAGGTATTTTTCAAGAAAGCTGGTCTAGATTGAATAATATCCTTTTGTTATTGGGAGCTAGGAGAATAATACAAATAACTGTTACTGATTAATATATTTCTTTCTATTAGACATATCAAACTTAATGAAAAGATCGTACTATAATTATGAAAATTAGATCACAAATCGCTTGTCAAGAAAAGGGTAATACTACTCCAGAAAGTACTATATGCAGTGCTGTACGTGTAGGATTATAATAATAACATGTACTAGTAGAATGATCTGATAAAATAATTTTTTTATATGTTGCACACTGGGTAAAGGATTAGTTATATAACATTAATGATTTCTCCTATTATAAGAACCACCAGTTTAATTCACATGTTGTTAGTTAAAATATCCAATAAGTCATCTTTTTTTTTAATTATGATTTCATAAATCAGAGTATTAACCATTTATTTATTAAAATGGATTATATTTTTCAATTTTTATCTGATAAGCTTTATAATTTCTATTAAGTTGTGACAAAAGCTCTTTTAGCACCATCAATTGGGTTATCTTTGTAGTCAAGAATATATTATATTGCTAAACTGATGCATTTAAATCACACTTCTAGATAGAATTAATGTAATACTTTATTTATTTTAATCTTTTTTTTTATTTTTTTCATTGGGTTATTTTGAAGAAATAGTTTGCTGTTCCTTGTATTACAATAATAGGAGAATTTAGCTTAGATTAATTATCTATTTAAGTCCCTAAATAATGCTTCATTTTTATCTTTTATAGATATGTTTGTATATAGAATCTAACTACTTGTTTGTTAAAAATATACTTTATTTTAATCGATAGTTTTTTGTTCTAGTCAAATGTTTGGTAAGTTCTTTCAAGTTTTTTTTTTGATTTGCATAAAATCATTTTGTACTGATAAAATTTTTTACATATTATTCGGAAATAAATGATCTATAAAAATTTGAATTGCTGTATAAAATCAAATTTTATCAATTGCACAATTTAGAATTGATGATAAGAAAATATTGCTATGATCATAAAGGTTAATGATATGAAATTTTTGAAAAATATTATTGAGTTAATAACTTTCAAAATTATAATATAATTGACATATAATTATTGCATCAACATTATTAAAGTTTTGCCGATATTTACTTACTATTAAGTTTGGTTATGTAATTTACACTGTAACTTGAGTTCATGAAAGCTATTTTTTGAAAAGACATTTTAGCCAATCTAGCTGATATAATCTTTCTGAAAAATCAGCTTTCAGGTAATAATATTGTAACTATATAAATTAAAGTTTTATTTACAGCTGTTCATAAGTTCCGAAATAGCCAAAAAATTCAAGTAACCAAATTATCAAGTTACAGAGTTGGAATTAATAAGATACTAATATTCATCGAAATAGAAACTTAATGATTCAGTTATGCCATGAGTTATAAATTACCTGCATATATAAGCCAATTAACTATATATTTGATTAATCAATTAATTAACTAATCGATTAATCAACTAATTGATTCATCAACTAATCAATTAATCGATTAATTGACTAATTAACTAATCGACTAAGTTGGATTTGAAAATTCTAATCGATTAGTTGGCAACTTTACAACTAATCGATTAATTTGATTATCAATTTGTATCACTAGTTAAAACTTTGTTTTAAAATTACAAATCAAAAATCTAATTGATTAGTTCAAACTATAATTTAGGTTTTTTTTTAATTTTAGCAATATAGATTCAAAATTACTAGACTGATTCTTTTTCTTTAAATTCTAGTAAGTAGGTTCAAACTTACTAGTAATAAAGAGCTCTAGAATTTATGATTGTAAACATATGATTGAGTAGATTTTGTTCTATAAACCAATATTTAAAAAAAATTTAAAAAAGATGCATTTGGTTCTATGGAATAAGTTATATAAGAGCCTATAAACTATCTGGCACAGTTGCACTTAAGATTTGGTTATAAGGATAATCCTCAAGATTTTTTAAAAATAATTATTTATTGTGTTTCTTAAATGCATATTGAATTGATTATATACATTTATATATTATATAAAATATATACTTATAAGTAGCATGCTTAAAACATATGAATTAGCTCAAAATGCAAAAACAAATAAATACTTAATGGTATTTCAGTATGCTGATAATAGAGGTGCTCACAAGTTTTTAAAAAAAATTTCTGTAATTTTACTTTGCAAACTAAATTAAACCTACTTTTTGATATTTCTAATAATTTAATAGAGCAGAATATATTCATAAAGACTTTCAAAGTGGCATTATTTTGCAAAATAAAGGCATTAGTGAAAATATGCTAAAAATATAATAGAAACAATTCAGAAAGTGGTACTTATAGTATTATGCCTAATGTTACTCTTGAGGTTTTATCAGATCAAAGGTTTATACAAGCTGCTAATACTTACAGCTTCAGAGTTATCATATCATTTTGAGATGTCAATGAACAAAAACCTTTTAATGGTTATGAATTTAATCTTGGTCTTACAATAAAATTTATAAAGAATTATAACCTAAATTTGCTTCTGAAACTCTGGATTGCTATATCACATTTGTTAAAACAATGCAAAATGCTAATCTATGAAAGTGACTGATGTTTATTTGAAACTTAGAATAAAATCATAAAAAGTTCAGGTAGAGTTCTAATCTAAATAAATCCATCACTTATTTATTTATATCTGATTTATTCAGATATTTGTTTACTATTGATATCTGAATAATCTGACAGATAGTAATAGATATTCTAATAAATTCAGATCTGAATATCTGATAATTAAAGATGTTAAGTAGTGCATCTGGTTTAGTTCTAGTCTGTTCCCCAAAAAGTCTGGTTCAGGACAAGTTGAAAATAAGTTCATCCTTCTGTTAAAAAATAGATAAAAACTAGTCCTATTCTAGTAGTTTAAATGTACAAAACAATAGTGAATAAGTATTGTATTTTAATTATAATTTTATGAATTTATTCTAGTATTATAATTGCATTTAGATCAATATAAATTAGCCAATTAAATAACCTTGAGATCACAAGATTATAGGACTAGTTTTGAACTAGTTCTACTAGTTCCTAAAAAGTCCAAGTTTGGACCTGGCCCAAACTAGTTTCCTGTAGACCATTTAACATCTCTACTAATAGATAAATGCTAACCAGATTAGAACTCTAAGTTCAGATTAGAGGTGCAAGTGAATTGGTGTAACTTTTGCTATAACTTGTCATAATATAATAAAGTTATAGCAACAATGCCATAACTCATTATAATTATTTTATATTACAGAAATAGTTATGACAAGTTACAGCAAAGTTATAGCATTATTGGGACAATTCACCTGCATCACTAGTTTAGATGATACAAATAACTTAGAAACAGATAAAATAGCCAAAAAATTATCAGTCATAGCTATAATAAGAATTGGGTATTTCATTATTTAACAACATGAATGCTATATATCAGTATGTATAGGTCCTATTTTTGCAGTACCTAATTACTAAAAATTAAGATTCTTGCATTGTTATCATAGCTACAGAGTCTAATAATCAAATATAAGGTCTTTTTACTACATACAGAAATGAAGTTTACTAAACAAGTGCTGGTACATCTTGTTCAATTAGTAATAGGATATAGGATTGCATAATATACATTATTTTGCATTATGTAATGCAAAGCTAAAAAAAATTATATTCATAAATCTCTATTTATAATCATTTATAAATTTCATATTGTAAACATCAGAATAGTGCATTAAAAATATGTTGTATAAAAAAGCATAAAATAACTCTCAAAATAATGTCCTATAAAATAGCATAGTTGGTTGTTTTATACACATTTTGAAATAATGTCTATAAAATAGTATTGTTAGTTGCCTAATAATGTTTTGAAATAATGCTTCATGTGTAATATCATACACATTCTGAAATAATGCCCTATACATGTTTTAAAATAATAAAATAATATATATATGCATTCTAAATGACTTTATTTGTGTATTCTAAAATAATATTTTATGTTATTTTGAAATAATAATCTTAATAATACATATTTTATATGCATAATAATTTTTTATTTGCAACTATTATATTAAAATTGTATTGTTAAAATCTGTATACATAATAACTATAATTTTATATAATTGTAAAATAAAAAAATATAATATATAGAAGTTATTTAATCAAAATAATAATTATAAAATAAATTTATTTAAATTAAAAATTTTAAATTTTATTTTATAAAAATGTCTACCTTTTCTTTAAATAAAAGTATTTTTGAAGATACTCATACAGATAATATTCAATTACAAACTAATCTTTCAAGTTTACAATTTTAATTTTTAAATCCAAAAAATAATAATTTATTATTATCTAAAACATTTGAAATTAATAAAAATTTAGAAACTGATTTTTTAGAAAATGAGATATGAACTGAAGAAGAATTTTTAAATTTTAAAATTTTATATTAAAAAATAATAGATAATTTTGAAAACAAGAAAATGATAATCAAAAATTAAAAGATGAAATAAATTTAATATAAAATAATAATTTTAAAGAATTATTTGAAAAAAAATACTGTGAAAAAATTGTTTATAAACTAAATATAAATATTCAGTAGCTTTATCTAAACATTTAAATTTTAGAAATCTTTCTAAATCTTTTCAAAATATATTTTTATTAGATATTATTGCAGCTATTAAATGACTTAAAATAGTTAAAAATAATTCAAAAAAATCTAAGCTTACTACAGAATATAATTTTAAAGAAAAAACTATTTGTTTAAATGCTTTTAAAACAATTTATAAAATTGGTGATACAAGACAGAAAAATTTACAAAAACATTTTATTGAACATAACATTAATTTATATATTGATTCAAAAACTGAAAAAGTTAAAAATAGAGCAATATCTTTTAAAAATGTTATAAAAATTATTACTTTTATAAATAATTATGCTAAACAAAATGGTCTACCATCTCCAGGTAATTGATTAAATTTAATAAAATTGGATTTATTTTATTAATTAATAATTATATAAATTTTTATAGAATGAAGCTTTTATAATAATACTACTATAATTATATATTTACTAGCTAATATTACTTATTCTTCTTTACATATTCAATATTTAGAAGCAATTAAAACTAATAATCAATTTGAAGTTGGAATAACAACATTTTGTTTAATTTAAAAAAAATTTTTACCACATATTAAAAAATTAACACTATATAGTAATTTATGTTTAAAATATAAAGATATGAGATTTAATACTAATTATTGAACAGTTGAAGAAAAAAAAACAAAAGTTTTAAAATGGAATAAATATATAAAATAGGCATATAATGAATGAGAAAATTATAAGTAAATAATTTTATAATTTATTTTAATTAAAAAAATATTAATTATTATATTTAATTTATTATTAGACAAAATATTAAATTAGTATATAAAGAATTTCAAAATTTTGGAATTAATAATATTATATGTTCTAGAAAACTAAATTTATTAGATATTACAATTCATTTTTCTTGAGACTATATACAACAAATTCAATTACCTTATTCATCTCAACAAAAGGTAAATTAAATTTTAATTATAAAATTAATAATAATATAATATTAATTAATTTATATTAATTTATTTATTATTAGGATAAAATTTATTTTAAATTTTTATATAAAGTTCATTTATTTGGAATATGTGATGATGCATTTTCATGTCAAGTAAATATTAATATTTTTTATTAAATTTATTTATATATTAATATAATTTTTAATTTTTAATTTTAACAGATAAATTATCTTATTAAAGAAAATAAATTAGTTAATAAAGATGCAGATACAGTTATTTTTTTAGTTCATAATTATTTTGAACTACATGGTATAGGAGAAAAAAAATTAATAATTCATGCTGATAATTGTTTAGAACAAAACAAAAATAATGCAATAATAGCATATTTGGCTTGGAGAGTTTTAACAAGATTATATGATAATATAACTTATTGTTTTATGATTGCAGGTTATACTAAATTTAGTTCAGATGAATTTTTTGAACTTATTAAATTACTTTTAAGAAAATCTGAAATAGATAATCTTGATGATTTAGTTAAAATTGTTCAAAATTCTAGTTCTGGTAAATTTAATATTGCACAAACAGTTTTTGATAATAATGGAAATCAAGTTATACATTTTTATGAATGGACAAATTGGTTAAAACAAGAATTTATAACAATTTCAGGTATATTGAAACAATACTATTTTGAATTTCAAAACATATTTTAAGGAAAAGTTAAAATTAGTACTTCATCTAACAAAGAAAAAAACAATGATAGAAATTAAAAAAATTAATCAAAAAAATCAACTAAATTAATTAGTTGAAAAAAAATTATCTAGTTTTAGTGCAGAAAGACAATGGTATTTATATGATCAAATAAGAAATTATATACAAAATTCTAACAAAAAAATAACCTTTGTCCAATGCCTACTATTTCTAAACCAATAAAAAATAAATAATAAAATAAAAATAAAAATTAAATTATAGTAAAATGTTTTTTTTTATTAATATAATTAAATATTTTTATAATTTATAATTTTCTACACCTATATTCTCAAAAATATTCTCAAAAACAACTTTATACAATTGTGCAATCAAGCAAAAATCAATTGATTATACATGCAAGATATAACTTGCAAAATTTAATTAAAGATACATTTGCAAACCATGATAATTTATTTACAATTGTTTTTTAATTAATCATAATTGTATATTAATTTAATTGCAATTAATTTTTCAATACTTCTACTAGTGATCATTAAAGAAATTTTTTTTTGAAAATCTGTAAAGATCTTTCAAAATATAAAAATTTGTACAAAATAATAATATTTAAAACTGATCAATTAATTAATTAAAGGTTCCATTTATTTCATCAACAATTAGTTCACTGACAGTCAATTTACTAACAAGTTTATTCTACTAACAATACAATTCACTAACAGTAATTTGACTAACAAAGTAATTCTGAATATTGCCTTTAGAGTTAAGTTAAGGTTAGTGCAATTTATAAAAAAAACTTGTTAGTGAAACGTACTGTCAGTGAATTGTATTGTTGGTAAATTAATTGTCAGTGAATCATAATGTAAAATAAACAGAACTATTAATTAATTAAACCAATAATTATAATAATATAAAAATTACATAATAATAATGATTTATTTAAATTTTTTATTAAATAAAAATTATATAATAAATACTATACCATGCTGTTATAATAAAACACTATTCATAATTCTAATCATTAATTATGGAATATTCATGCCTTATTTTAGTATCAAATTTAATACTCCAAACCAACAATAATCTTCAAAGCAAAAAAAAAGGTAGTACTAAGTTCACATTCAATTATTCCAGTACCAAATCATCATTCTAAAAAAAAAAAGTAATACTTATCTCTATTCTAGTACCAAGTTCACCAATTTCACTAATTCTAATACCAAATCACTTTTTATAAAACCAAGACAGAAAGTTAGTTAGCTTTTTAAAATAAACAAAAGAAAAAAAAAACTTATTTAACTAGTTTCAAAATAAGTTTACATCAAGTTTTGATTCTAATTCTAATACCAATACCTACATAAAAGATAGTTAGCTAGCTTTTCAGAAAAAAAAAGAAAAAAAAATTTATTCAGCTAGTTTTATACAAGTCTCTATTTCAGTACCAAGTTTACCAATTCTGGTACAAGTTGCCTTTTATGAATTTTATGAAATCAAGACCTAAAGAACAAAAAGTTAGTTAGCTTCTTGGGACAAAACAAGAAAATGACAAGAAAAATAAAAAAATAAAAAAAACTTATCTAACTGATTCTAGAATCAAGTTCATACCAAGTTTTCATTCCAGTATCAAGACCTACAAAAAAGATGAGTAGTTAGCTTTTTAGAAGAAAATAAGAAAAAAAAAATACTTATCTAATTGGTTTTATGCAAAGGCTTTATTTTAGTACCAAATTTGCCCATTCTGCCTTTTATAAGACCAAGACCTAAGGAATGAAAGTTAGTTAACTTCCAGGAAGAAAACAAAAAAAAATAAAAATAAAAATAAAATAAAAACTTATTTGACTGGTTTTAGCATTAAGTTTCATTCCAATATCAAGATCTACAGAAAAAATAATTAGCTAGCTTCCTAGAAGAAAACAAGAAAAAAAAAAAAAAGAACTTATTTGATCAGTTTCATGCTGAAGTTTCTATTCTAATATCAAGTTTGCCCATTCCAGTACAATCGCCTATTATAAGACCAAGACCTAAAGAACAAAAGTTAGTTAACTTTCAAGAAGAAAACAAAAATAAAAATAAAATAAAAACTTATCTGACTGGTTCTAGTATCAAGATCATACAAGTTTCATTTCAATACCAAAATCTATAGAAAAAATAATTAGCATCTTCCTGAAAGAAAACAAGAAAGAAAAAAAAAACTTATCTGATCAGTCATGCTGAAGTTCCTATTCTAGTACCAAGTTTACCAATTTCGATACAATTGCTTTTTATAAGACCAAGACTTAAGAAACAAAAGTTAGTTAACTTCTAGAAAGAAAACAAGATAAAATAAAAATAAAAATAAAATAAAAACTTATCTGACTGGTTTTAGCATTAGGATCATACAAGTTCCATTTCAATATCAAGTTCTACAAAAAAAATAATTAGCTAGCTTCTTAGAAGAAAACAAGAAAACAAAAAAGAAAAAAAAAACTTATCTGATCAGTTTTATGCTGAAGTTTCCATTCTAATACCAAGTTTGCCCATTCTGGTAGAATCACATTTTATAAGACCAAAACCTAAAAAACAAAAATTTAGTAAAAAAAAAAAAGAAAAAAAAAACCCAAAACAAAATAACAAAGAGGTTAACCTAATGTTTATACAAAGTGTATCTGCAATGCATTTCTTTCTGATCTAAGTTATTACTAGGATAATTCAAAAACAATATAGTCTTTTTGCAAGATACATCTGCAAAGCATTTCCTGATTACCAGAAAAATTAAAAAATCAAAGAAGTCAATGTGATGATTTTGTAAAATGCATTTGCACATGTTTTTCTTTCTTTTGATCTAAAAACATAACATTTTTGCAAAATGTGCCTACAATGTTTTTTCTTCTTCTGTAGTTTTAAAAAAAACATTATTATTGATAGTTTTAGCCACAATGCACTAAAATTTATAATAAATCCAAGAATTTTAAAAAAAAACTTTACATTTGTGATCAAAATTCTTTGTATATACATGATTAGTCGATTATTTAGAAGATTTAGGATTTTTAGACTGTCAAAATTACTATTTTTAGATTACAATTTTGGTTGATCATGTGTTATATTGTGATTTTCAAATTTGATTTGTTCAAAATTGTTTATATGTAAAAATGAGCTGTTTTAATACAAGGCACCCTATATAACCAAAATAACTTATTCAAAGCAAAAATTCCAATATACAAAATTCTAAGTAAAACAAAATAATATAGAATAAATTATATGAAGTGAATACTAAAAGATAACAAGCATATCAAAGTAATAAAAAAAAGCTTTTAAAATAGAAATAATTAGATTATAGTAGACTTTGATTATAAATTTAGCAGAAGAATAACAAATGAGAAAATTATGAGAAAAAAAAGAGACTGATATAAACTTATTCCAATAGAGACAGAAAGACAAAAAAATAGGTTTGGTTATAATATAAATAGAAAAAGACAAATTAAAAATTTAAAAAACACTGCAGATCAACAAGCAGTATTAAAATAAAATACAAACTTCATCTTATAAAAGAAACAAATTAAACCAACATATACTAAAAAGAAAAAGAAAAGATGAAAGATATAAATTACCTAACTATTTGGGATTTATTAGCAAATATTAGTTACAAAAAAATCAAGTTTCTATATAGAAGCATTGAAAATGCAAGAGTAATTAAAATTAAAAAATCACAATTCAAAACTCTAGCAATAATCAAAACAATAAACAGAAGCTATATGAAAACTCTAGTCATTTTTATTAGATAACAATAATTTGGTATAAGTAATATAAGATAAAGAGGATTATGAGCAAAGAAATAAACATAGCTCATTTTACACAAAACTTTTAAAAGTATCCAAAAAAGCTTTTGAAGTACTTTTGTTAAGAAATTTAAAAAATAAAAAAACAAAATCAGTATTTATGTCAACAACAGTAATAGTAATCCAAAAGGATTTGTAATAGTTACTTTTGCAAATTAAAAAGATTTGAAATTAGCACAGTCAAAACCAATACAATACAATAATTACTTAATTTTTTAGAAAGATTACAAAATACAAAAAGTAATAAAAAGAGAAAATAAATTATTAAACAAAAAAATTAGAATAAAAAAAGATAATGATAATAATCAAAAAATAGAATTCAAATATAGTACAAAAAATATAAGCAAGAATTCAAAAATAAAAAGAAAAAAAAGTTATTAACTAAAGACTTACTATTAGAAATTATTAACAGACTAGACAAACTTAAAGTATAACATGAAACTAAGTTTGAGTTGACAAGATCTAGTCTTGCAAACTGCTTCTAAAAGTTATTAAGATTGAATTAATAACAACAAATATAAAGTCAAACTTTTCATTACAAAACAAAGAAAAAAAACTAAAATACTACCAAAAAACACTCTATATCTGAACAAAAAAACAAAAAATGATAAAAGTAAGCTACTAAGAGTAAAATGAATATATAAAAATAAAAGAATCAAGTTGAATCTAGCAGTACACAATATTAATAGACTTAAAATAAATAGCTAAAAAATAGAAGCAATATATGAATGAATAATTAATAATAAATTAAATATAGTAGGTTTAGCAAAAACAAATATTTTAGTCAAAGAAGGCTTTTTCCTAAAAAAAAATTTAGAAGAATACAAAAGTGTTTGGTTAAGTACAAGTTTAGACAAAAAAAATGATTCAGATATAAGATTTCTAATTAGTAAAAATAAAAAAAACATTTAGACCAAGTAAAAAAAACAAATGAATATATAAAATTTGTAAGTATCTTCTTTAAGCAATTTGAAATTATAACCATAATAACCTACTTACTACCAAATAATAAAGAAGAAAGAAAAACAACTCAAAGATTAATAATTAATAAATATGTTAAAAGATCATCAAAAACTCAAATAGTAGTTATAAGAGATTTAATATAACAGTAAACATAAACCTGAATAGACTAGTAAACTAAAAGAAAAATAAGCAAAATAAGACCTATTGCTAGGTTAGTTAAAAAAACAAGAGTTTAGTAATGTATTTAGATTAATCAATCCAAATACAAGAGAGTTTTTATAAACTAAACAAGTATCTGAATTAAAAATAAATTATATATGAGTTATTGAAGAACTAGCTGATGGTCTTTATAAAGCTAAAATTTAAGAAATAAATACTTGCACAAATAATGACCATAAGGCAGTTATAGCAAAATAAAATTAAGTCACCTAATTACATCATATAGTGCAATAGAAATAAGAAAAGAAAACTATAAAATAACAGTTTTTTTTTATGATAAAACATCTAAAGAAGACTAAAAAAAATACAGACAAGAACTTAATTCAGTATTAGAAAAAAAATTAGTATTCAAGATCTACAATGCTTTTTATAAGCAAATAAAGATACTAAGAAAAAAGACAGATTAAATATATAATAGAATATAATTAGCAACAGTATTATTACAATGGCAAGAAAATATATTTTAAAAAAGAAAATTTCAAATATCATAAATAAAAAAAATAAAAAAACAAAAGAAGCTTAGTTAGGCAAAACCTTGTTACAATTAGAAAAATAAATTAGTATAGAAAAGACAAATATCAAATTGGTTTTTTTAGAAGATAATATAGATAATTTAAATAAAAAAATTAGATATATTAATAAACAACATAAAATATATATAAACTTGGCACAATTTTGAATACAAAAGCTAATTGAAAACTTAAAAAATTGGTAGAAAATACTTTGAACAAGAAGAATTAGTAAGCTAAAAGGTCAAAAAAGAAAAAAAATAGAAGATAATATAGAAAAAAAATACCAAATAATTAATGAAAAACAGAGCAAAATGCTAATAAGCCTCTTAACAAACTAATAAAAAAAATTTAACTAGATAGGCTTTTAAATAAAGAAGAAAAACAAAGAAATTTTGTTATCAAACTAAAAAAAGTATTTAAAAAAACAAAAGAATATTATCAAAACCAATTTAGATCACAATATTTTGACCAAAATATTTCAGAAAGAAAGATGAAAAGAAATATACAAACCTAAAGAATTTATAAAAAAAAAATAGTACAAAGATCTAAATTAAGATATTTCTGAAGAAGAATAGAATGAAATACTTCAAGAACTCAAAAAGAAAACAGCACTAAAAATTTCAGACATTTATATATACTAATCCAAGCAGTAGAAGATAAAACTTATAAAATATTTAGAACATTTGCTAAAATTTGTATTATAATAAGTGCAATATCAGAAAAGTAAAAAATATTACAAATCTATCCAATACTAAAAGAAGATAAATAGTATTATAATTTTAATAATTTTAGACCAATGACACTATTAGAAACTTTTTGAAGGGGTGTGGCGACCTAGTGAAGTGGATAGGTTGTCAACCCCCAAGTGGCAGGTCTAAGGTTCAATTTCCACGGACGA
>CAJVQA010002746.1:0-21174 GCA_910591915.1 Cetraspora pellucida | reverse complement strand
ATATAATATAAAACTAATATAATATCAATAAAATAATATAAAATAATATTTAAAAATATCTATAATATTACAATATAATACAATTCCATCTTATTTAAGTATTTTGTGTATATATAAAAAATAACAGATTTCAATAAAATTTTGGCTGCACAAATGTGCTACATACTATAAGATAGTTGCAAGATCTAATCATATATAATAAAAAAGTCAATACAATCTGGTTCATGTATACACAAAAAAATTATTTAGTTTGAAGTTGTTTTTTTTTTTTTGTTGTGCCTAAAACCTATATAAAGTGCTTTTTTAGCAAAGTATTTTCATTATACTCAACACATAATGGTTGTTCAGTCTTTAATGTTTTTGCTGCATTTTGGTCACCATACAGGTAGCACATCTCAAAAAAGATTTCTGCAAAGTAATATGGCTTTTCAATTAATGATACACAACTCCAAGAGTCATTTATAAAAACTTTTTGAAAAAGCTTGTATAATGGATCATTTGTAGATTTTCTTTCAGAATCCTTAGGCTTTTTATTATTTGTATTCTTACTAGCTTCATCACTAACTTCACTTAATTCATCACTAACTTCACTTACTTCATTATCACTAATTTCATTACTGCTAACCTCATCACTACTAACACTTGCATTTTCTATATACAAATAACTAAAACTAGCAATCATATTATTATTCTATTGATTTTCATTCTGCACTTCAAGTTGAAAGTCTTTAACTTGCTGATTATTGCTATAATTATCACTTTGTTGATTACAATCCTCAAAAGTATTGATGTTATATTTAGTAAATGCAAGATCATAGGTATAATAAAATGATATTCTACATATATATAAGATCATATCAAGCAAAAACTCTAACAATTCATGCTTTTTTATTAGCAATTTTTTGGCACTAAATAACAGACATGGTTTTTCATACTTAGCACAAGTAACAGTAATTCCAACATTCTTGGCACATATCAAAGAAGGACTGAATAGCATTGTATATTTTACTACTGTAATAGCTTTTTCTTTACCTAACTTAATTTTTTGTAATTTAGTATTTTTAAGTAAAGAACTATATTCTTTTGTTGTAGAAGTACTATACAATTCTTTGAATGATTTATAATAAAGGCCTTTATCAGGAACCAGATCAGGGATGCAATAGAGTTGTTCAAACTCTTCACATAAACAACATAGTGGTAGGCAAATTGTATATGTTATGTTTTTACACTTCTTGATAATAAAAAAATAATGTCTTGCTTTACAACAGTGTTTTATAAATTCTTTCAATTATGGCTGTAACAAAAAAAAGAAAGAGAAAGTATTATTGTTAATAATATTTTGTATGAAACCAATGTTTATTTTTCACTATGTGGAAATGTAACAGCATATAGAAATGTGTGAATGCTATATATAAAAATTATTTTATAAATAGTGCATACAAGAAATGTGTGAATGCCATATATAAAAATTATTTTATAAATAGTGCATACAGTTTTTACTTTTTTTTTTATTTGCCTCACAGAAAAAGGTTCAAATTGTGCATTATTCATATAAGAAATTAATATTGAATGGACCCAAAGGTTAAAATTAATAAGTACACAAGAAATTTTTTAAAAAATTAATATACAATAGGCATATAGAAAGCAAAAAAAAATATTTTTTATAAAATATATTGGATATTGTGTAATTGGTATTTGTTCAAACTTTAAATACTGATATAAATTTTAAATATTTTACTTACTCTTTTTATTAGATTATCTGCTATGCAATTCTGCTAAGATATGTTTTCATCAATTAGATAAATTGTTTTTTATAGATCCATAATTTCATTTTCAATAGTGCATCAAATGTTTGAAAAGGTACTTCTTTTAATGATTGGCATTCAAAAATACTACATACTAGGCAAATTAGTTGCTAAACACTTTCAATAAGTGCCTCTTTTAAGGTAAGATCATTTTCTGCAATGCATTAGATCTTTTTTATTGTATTTGCTTTATTTAATAATTTTTCTAATCTATTATTCATTTTACTTCACATTAAACCAATACACTGAAGTCCAAGATTCAAAATAGACATTATATGTTCTATGGGATTTTTCTATAAATACTGAGGTAGTATTCTTACAGCAACAAAATAATCAAGATCTAAAGCCAGAAATAAGCATATATATGATAATTGTATACATGTATAAGTACAATAATGGTCAGGATCATCATCTATATAAAGACATAATATAGGCTTATTAGTAAGATTTTTTTTAAGTAAAATATTATATAATTCAGTTGTATGTCTTATTGGTGAGAAAGGTTGAAAAATAGCATTCTTTAATCCAATATAAACTTTCTCTACATAAAAACTTCTATTAATAGATTCTGGAATATCACATATTATTATAACACTTGGTATTATTCCCATTTTTGTATAGTTATGATCACTAACTATAAACATTGATTCTTTGCTAATGACAACTTGTTTCTCTTTTTCTACAGCTGTAACTGGATATCCTAGTTCACCAACTTTACACCTATGTTTGTTATCTAAAAATACTAATGTTGTAATTTTATAAAACTTTATTGCAAACTTTTTTTCATATCAGAACAGTGCCAATGCATAATATATATCTGGATAATAAGCACAAAGCTACCAAACTTGTACTATGAATTTTAAAGATAAACATCTGATATATTGTAGACTATTAAGTTTTGTCAGATTTTTAGGCCAGAATTGTAAATGAAGTTATTGTTTGCTTGGAATTGGTATATTTAGTGAGCATTCTTTTTTGATTTAATATAACAAGTCATTAACTAAAATTGCTATAGTTAGATAAATGATTGTGTTATGTTGATGTTCATCTACCGCAGTTACAAACTCTGTTGCTTTACTTGAGAGAAACTTAGCTGCAATGTTCCAAAAAGCTTCATACTTGCCTGGTCTTCTGGGATTGTGCTTATGTAGGTCTACTGTAATTTTTGGATCATCTAAATCAAGAACTAATCTAACCTGTTCATTTATTTTTGCTTTATTTACAGACTCTGATGCAGATAAATCACCTATCAACATGCGATAAATTACATGAAGTGCAGCCAGTTTAGCTTTTGGTAAAAGTAAATCACATGCATATAAATAGTTTGTTCTTATTGCACAAGTATGATAATAAGGAGTGTTGGCTTGAAGTTTATTAATTATATGTGTATTTTTTTAAATCATTACAGTTTCATTAGCATTATAATTGATTTTCCAAATCAAAATTGCATTAAATGCATTATTGCCAGAATTGAACCAATATCACCAAGATTAAAAGTAAATGCATTAGATAATTCTTGTATATAATATATTCTTGAACTGTAAAGAAAAAGATTATTAATACTATATGACTATTAATGATTATCCATAGTGCACTAACTAAAATACTATAAGGGTCTAATATAAAATATTCAAAGAATTTACAAAATGCCTGAGATACAGTCAGCTCTGGATATAACAAAGTTTTTATAATGAACTTATTCTATAATAAACTTTTTAAAAATTTTATTATAGAGTTTGGTATAAAAACATAGCAATTTACTTCATAAGAAACTTCTAAAAATTTTTATTATAAAAGAACCATCAGTTTGCTTTAAAAAAAGCTAACTATATTTTGTCAATAATAAATATATTGCATTGAGCATATGAGTGCAGTCAAGAGAAATATGTAGAATATGTGCTAATTAGACTTTTCAAAGATAAGTTCTGAAGTTTGAAATAAAATATAAATAAAAGCCTGATAACAGGTTTTTTTCTGATTGTGTTCATACATAATGCAAAATTAATATGTAGTAATATGAATACCCAGGTATATTTTTAGTTTAAAAAAAACTCATATGTTACAAAAAATACATAGATATTTGTATCTAATCAGCACATTATAATGTTATTTTTAATTTTGCTTATATAGAATCCATTGGTAAATACTTTTTAATATCAATTAGCTTTCACAAAGGCAGGTCTTTGAGTATATTTTCTAGTTGGTAGTATTTAATTTTGTTACTTAATGTTATTTGTAAATTGCCTTTATGAATTTTAATTGTTGTTACTTGTTCTATACTTTGTACTAAGATAATAGATATATGATTTACTGTAGTAATTTTATTTTGTTGATATAAAAAACTAACATATTTTAAAATAGAATCAATTAAGTTTTCATAGGAATTATGAAGCCAATCAAATAAGGGTTTAAATATCTATGATAATGTTGCATATACTGCAAGAGCCTGACAATAAAGGTTTAAATTATTTGTATTAAAAGGTTTTCTGGATCCTTTATATAATTTAAGATTGATGCAACCAAAGAATTCTAAGAATAATTCAGGAATTTCACAGCTATATTTTTTAAATTTTGAATGCTCACACATATCTATATACCAAATAACTTCATTTAAACTACCAACAAATCCTTTTTCTTATGTATTAGCATGCTCAATTGTAGGCCAACCTCCATTATGTGTATGAATTTACTTAATATAATATTTGCTTTCTGTTTAATTATGATGATGCCAAAGAAGTAGGCAAATGTATTTGTTTTTTATAAGAACTTTGCATAAGTATTTTGAAAACATTTTGAGATGGTGCTGAATAAGAACTTGTAGAATTGTTAGATTTAAGACAAAAGTGTATATTTGCATCAAATGCTTTTGTTATCTTTATTATTTCATAGTCAAGGCTGGTCTGAATGGCTTTTGTACCTACAGACTCACTTAATTTGACACTTTCAATTATTTTAAAAAAGTTTATAGAAATATTACAATCTAAAGATATTTCATCTGCAATAAGTTTTTGAAAAAATTCTTTTATAGACATTTCAAATGAAATAGAATGAATATACTAATTGTGTAGAGTTTTTGACCCTTTGGAAATATGTACATTCATGAATAGCATTTAATCAATGTATTGTCAAGAAACTATAGATAAGATTTTATAAGTTTGCCACTAGTTATCAATTTATCAATACTTTATTTATATTATTTTGTTACACTTGGTGTTAAATAAAAATTATATTACAAATTTTTATTTTCAGATAAATAATACTTCTTAAATTAGATAGTCTATTATTTAAGAACATTTTTGTGCTAATTGATTATTTAATAATAATTGACTCTTTTAATTTGAAAAAATATATGCATATTATCTAATATATTAGAGATGGTTTTGTGTATTGTTAAACATATTATCATATCTAATTTTTTTATAAAAAAAACTAGAATGGGAAAACATCTTTTGAAAGTTAGATAGTATATAAGCTAAAACTATATAACTAATATAAAGTTATGATAATGCTTGGGAAAATCAATAGCTGATTAATAATTTCAAAATATAAACAAGGATTCAAGAGAAGCGAATAAGTAGACTTCAGAATGAAACTAATTATGCAAAGATTTAAAAAACTTGTAGGAAGCTTATTTCTATCTACTAAATATACATTCATATGAATTAATGTATATAATTGTGTGTTTTGTGCATTTTTAATTCTAGTACTCTGTCAAACTGAAAATTGGAACAATATATTAATCAAATCCTATTATCTAATTCTATTTATTTGGAGTTTGGTACTATTCTATTTTCAATAACAGATGATTATTATTACTTATTTTAGTAGTTTTTATTAAGATCTCTTTACAAGTGTAATTATATAAACAAATAATACCTTTATATAAGTAGTTGATTTACTTTATTATAAACCTGATTCTAACCTGTTTTATTACATGTAATTTAAGTCAAGACTTCACTTTTTATACTTATCTATTTAGACTACACAATAGAAACCAAAGTTAAGTAAAGTGTATACTAAGTACTATATGTATATCATCATAATTGGCAAATTATATTATATGCATATTATCAGATGTGATTGTATTAACAAATAGCAAATATGAGTTACCAGAGTAAAAAACTATATAGTTAGATCTCTCTAAATGCATTATGACAAGACTATATATAAAAATTTAGTCAAATGTGCATTTAGAGAGATAAAAACCCATTGGTTTTATATAAGCTTGGTTTAAGTGAAAACATGCATTTAGGGTGGCTTTTCATAAGACTTGCATTTAGAGATTGAATTTAAAGAGGCCTGACTGCATAAGTCTTCACTTTTACGCACTCATGAATTTTGATAAGAGAAAACAAATTAAGTTATAATTTATCAGGTTTAGTTCTTGAAAATATGATAAACAGTATATGAATATAATTAAATTTATATATCATGAGCAGGTTTATTAAGTGAAATAAGTTATAAACTTAAATTTTCAATATTATTTTTTCTCTAGTGGTGTTTATATACAGCAGGCTATTTATGAATTTATATTGTATATGTATTTTAATATTCATTACAATCACAATTAATAACAGATTCATGTATTGTATTTTTATAGTAACATCTCATACATTATATTCTTGTTAAATTAAATTGGCAAATTATTTATCAAGTCAGAGATGATTCTTTTTTAAAGCAATTAAAATATCAGTTAGCACAAACTATAACATAGAAGTAAGTAATTAACTGAGATTGGCCAGAAACAGAAATTGCTACAGAACTGATAAACAGATGATTTCTCTCTTGCTGAAGCAAGCCAACTGTGGGCAGAGAAATATGAGCAAAGAATATGAGCAGAAAAATAGTAGAACTATGTAATTATCAATTTTAGAGCAGATTGAAGTATTGTTTTTTGGAATTGATCACATTCTTTACACATAATTGCAATAGCATCAGTTTTATTTTGGAGCACTTTTATCAAAAGTATAAGATCTTTGAGTAGCAGATTTAAATTCAAATTAGATAATGCAGAGTGCATGCCAAGTAAAATAGTATACAAAGATTTATCACAAAATATTTGTAATTGATACAAAGATTGGAATTGGTTTAGTCAACTAAACTGATTCTAATTCTTAGGTTGGTAATAAGAAGGCTGATTTGAAAGTTTTTTTTAATCTGTTGATACTAAAGATTAAGTTGGTAATGCTTTTTGTTTATCATGTTTGTCTTTTTTTTTTTTTTTTAAAAAAAAGAGGTTTATCTTTTATCTTTTTTATTTATAATCAATTATATATATATAAGATGAATACATATGAAAAAACTATATTATGGGAGATGGGAGTAAGAGCTACTTTACTCTCAACCTATTCTTTGCTAAAATGGTTGTTAAACCTCTAGTCTTCGAGAAGGTGCATTAAAGAAGTTAGTTCATTGTTTATGTATTTTACTAGTTTTCTTTCTAGAAAAGATGGGGCCAAAGGCTTAGTTTTGTTTAGTATTGAAGTCTGTATTGGGGCTGGGTTTGAAAGAATTGAATCATGACTTGTCTTTCTAGAGACTAGCCAAATTGTTTTGTATATTTCTGTAACAATATTATGATGTATTAGTGAAGTATATTTGTGTCTATGGCTGTTTGTATCAAAAGGTGCTAAAGTGTTTCTAGTGATGAGTCCTAGTAGTATTTGCTTAGTTATATGTATAATAGTAAATGCTTTTACAAAGGCATCCAAGTGCAAACATGATATTTCTAATTTTCGTGAAGTTTCATATACTGTTTGTCTAACAAGGGTTAAAAACCATATGTGATTTTGGATGCAAGTTAGTAGATGAACAATATCCTCAGAGGCACTGTGACATTTTGGACATAAGTGATTTGGATATTTTTTCTTATTTCTCTAATGCAGTAGTAGGTAAGTTGGAAGTTCTTCAGATAACAGTTTAATCTTGAAATTCTTGATTGCTAAGAATAATGGATCAGTGTTTAAAACTAGTGGTTTTTCTCCAAAAGAAATATATTTTAGCATAGAAGTCCAATCAATATTGTTTTGTGATGTATGCCAGCTTGAGATCTGTTGTTGACAAAACCATGACAGCCAGTTTGTAATTTGATGGATATGTTTTAGAATAGTTTTTAACAGATATTTGCATGGTTTGTTAAGAAGTCTTGAAACAAAACAGTTGTATAGAAAATGTTGTGGTGCTGGGTCTAGTAGGAAAATTATGCTTGTAGTTTCTTTGATTTTTATATTTTTATTCAGTATAATATTGAGTTTCCAATTACATGAGAGTACTTTTAGAATTAGGAGAAGATATGTATGCTGCTGCTTGTCAAGTACAGAATAGTTATGAGGCTTAATAGAGGTTACCAAATTGATATACGTAGTGAAGGTAGGATTGTTTGTACAGATGTTTACTTCTGTATATGAATTGACTGTAGTAAGGATAAAGTTTAGCAAATTAAGCAATATGCTTATATGTGAAGGCTATTGGTTAGTAAAGCAACCAAAACAGGTGTTGGTATTTTGTATATAGCATTTTGCTATTATTTGAGAGTTGTTGTTTACTGTTTGTCAGTTGGAGGTTAAGTAAATTGTTGATGTTTTTATATTGAAGTTAGCTTCTGTTAATGTTTTCCAGAGGTTAATTGGAGGGTTTTCAAAAGAACATAAAGGTCTTTCTAATATTGGGTTTACGTCTTGTGATTGCTCTCAGGTTATAGTTATTGATTTAACATAGTTTAGTGCTCTTTTAAAATCTACAATGTCTAAGTAGATTTACTTTTTGCAGTCAACCTGCAGGTTGTATAGTGATGTTGTTATATTAAAGTAGCAATGCTTGGAGCAATATGATCGATTCCTTAGTTTGCAGCCTGTACATACTGATATTGTGTTATCTGGCTTTAGGATGTAATATTGAGCTTTGAGAACTTTGTTGTGAGGATTATGTATCTTGTCAATAATAGAATTATCTGTAATTATCCAGCCTTTCTCTTTAGGGCTCCATTGAGACAAAGTATAAGAGTTTACATGTAGGAATGTTGATGAAGGATTAATAGAGGCTGCTATTAAGTCTTGAACTATAAGAAACCAGTATAGACAGTATCCTCTTGGTATCTTTTTAATGTTATGATGAAAATTGTTCCATTCTAGAAGCTTTGAGTTGATTGCATTTAGAAATTGTTCTATGCTAGAGATGTTATAATTGTTCAGTTTTTTTTTGAGATAAGATATTTTAGAATGATTTAGCAGAATTTGGTTTATTGAGGTTCTAGTAAAGGTTTTAGGATAAGGCCAGTTGTCACTATTTCATAAAGTCTGTAAATTTAAAGCATAAAGTATAAGCACCATTTGGCTAATTTGTATATTTAGTTGTGAAGCTGAAAAGACCAGAAGTTGAGTAAGAATAGAGGTATTAGTAAGAGCTGAGTCTTGTAATTGTTGTAGTCATAGCTTCAGAAATGAGAAGTCAAAACTATGATGGTTTAAGTTTTTTTGAAGTATTGTTACTAAGAAAAAGAGTTGGACTTAAGCTAAGTTGCTTAAAGTATAGATGTTTGGGTTGAATAGAAATAAGTTTGGAACTTCCCAAGCCAGCCTTGCTTTATGTTTAACTAAACTAGTGCAGATCTTGTTAAGTGTGTTGATTTGAATATTAGAAAGAAATGTGGAGTGCAACCTATAGAACAAACATGAGAAGATAACACTATTTATTATATAGATTGCTTGTTTTTCTGTTATATGAGCAAATTATAGCTTTTTTAGATTGATTGTTGTCTTGGCTATGATTTTTTTTTGAACAAGTATTTGTTTTTTGTTAGTAGAGAACCATGCTCCTAAATACTTAAATAGTGTTTCATTAGTAATTGCTGTTAATTGTTTATTTTCAAAAGTTATACTATTGTTTGGATCTTTTGAGCTTGTTGCTAGAATTGACTTAGTAGGATTGACTTTTATATTGGCAAAATTATAGAAGGAAGAAGCTGTGTGGAGAATGTTAGTAAGGGAGGTTTTGTCAGATGCAATCCACAAGAAGTCATCTATGCATGCTATAACTGAGATATGAATTTCTTTTAGATGAATGGATGGGATTTCTCTAGTAAATCCCTAATGTTTTGTATGAATTCTAGATATGAAAGGGTTATAATAGATCTTCCAAAGAAGTAGTGAGATTGTTTCTTCCTGATCTACTCCATCTTTAACAGAGTAGAATTGAGTTGGTCCTAAACTAGTAATTACTTTGTTAGTATGATAGTGAAGCAAGTATGATAGCAAATTGATTGCTTTGTTAGGTATGTGTATTCTTTCAAATGATTTGCATAAAGTTGGTATATGAATTGAGTCAAAAGCTTTTGACATATCCTGAGACAAGATTCAGATCTCTTTTTGGTTTATAGTTGTGTCTTCTAAGATGTGAGTAAGTTAAGAAATGGGTTGAAGTGTTGATTGGTGAGAGAAAGCTGCAAAATTGTGAGAAGAAAGCACTTGGTTGTGAACTAGAATGTCTGTCAAATGATTTGTTAAAATTTTTGTGAAAATTTTTCTAGTATGGTCTATTAATGTAATTGGGCAGGTGGTATTTAATTCATAATTATATTGTTGTTTTTTAAAAATTGGCCAAATATTAGCCTGTAACTATTGGTTTGGGACTATTTCTTGTGTTATGCAGCTATTGAAAATATTTAGTAGAACTGTAAGAGCTGAGGATGACAATTGCTAAAAAACTTCATTTGCAATTCCAGAGGGTCTAGTTGCTTTTCCTTTAGAAGCTAAATTTATTGTTTGTATCAGTTCAGTTATTGAAATAGGTGAGAGAAGAGTATTGTAAATATTATTCCGTATATGCTGAAGTGGAAAGTAGAATGGCTTCCATTCTTCCTATAAGGAATTGTTAGGAGGGTTGTTTTTCATCCAGTTTTTGAAATGGGTGCATATAGTTTCTTTGATTTCCCTTTGATTGGTAATTACACTGTCAGATGTTATAGCTTTTTTGTAACTAATTGGTTTTGCTCATCTTTGTAAAATACTATTTAGCATTTAGCTAGTGTTGTCTTTAAAGTCAGTATACTTGCGATTAATATAAAACTTAATGTGCTCAGTTTGTTCCTATTTTTTTTCATAGTTGTGTGCTTGCCAAATTGTATGTTTATGTTGTTTGACTCGATTTATAGTATTTAACTGTGATTGATCAAATTCTTCTTGAGTAATAGGAGTAATGCTAATTTCTGCTAAGGTGGCTGATTTCGTTAAGTACTGATTGGCCTGAGCTATTGTGTCTACTGCTCTATTTGATAGTTGTTGTAGGCATTTGTTGATATTCTTTAGAGCTGAATGGAGTTTTGTTGCCTTTAGTGATATTGCAAAAAAAGGTTGTAGGGCTGTAAAAGTGTATAGAATATGTTTATTCATTGCTTCTTTTATTTTTAATGCTTAGTAGTTTTATGTTCTATCGATATCATCTTTATTCATGTTTGATGAAGAGGTTTCTTGAGAATTGAATGATATGTTTACTGTATTTGCAAATTCATTCCATGTGTCTGTTGTAGTTTTTTCATATAGATATATTTTCCTTTTCTTTTTTTTGTTTTTGAGAGCTTTTGGCAAATAGAAATTGGTATGCCATGTTGTGTTTAGTATACGATGATCACTATTAATAATATAAGTAGCATCAATTATTGTTAGTAGATCGAAGGCTAAAAGTATATCTGAAGAAACCTAAAAATCGTCTATTTGACTGGTTAAATTAGGACCATGCCAAATAGGTGTTTGTATGTTATGAAAATCTAATAAGCTAGTTAAGTTGGCAGCATTTAGGTCAGTGAAAATTAAAAGTTATTTGTTTCTGTGCTGATTTGCATTAAAATTACCTAGGATAATCAAATGCCAGTTTTGAGATCTGGCCTCTGCAACCCAGGAGCGAATTTGAAATTGTGTCTGTCTTAAAAGTAAGGAATGGTTTGAGAGAAGATATGTTGAAATAATGTAAGATTTGTTATTGTTTAGAAAAAAGAAATCGATGCAAATTGCAGTATTAGGTAGAGTATTGATGTTATGAATATAAGGCTGTAGTTTGTTGCAGACTAATAAAGCTGTTCCCAAGCTAGCTTCTCTTTGATTCGAGTTGTATGATAAAAAGTTAGATGCAAATATCTTGTAGAAAGGATTGGTATACGATTTTGCTGCTGAGTCTTTTAATTTAGTTTCAGTTATAGAGATTATATATAGATTTGATTCTATACAATGTTCAATCTAGTTTTGCATTTTTAGTATGTTGTTGATACCTCTAATGTTGTGTATAGTTATGTTGATTTTTTCGTTTAAATTTAGTTTAACTTTTTTTGTTTTGTTCTCATTATCTGCTAAGAGCAGATTGTTTATATAATAGCTTATACTTATTAGAGATCCATATTGTCATCTTTTTCCCTTTCTAACATTTGTGTGTATGTGGTTGTTGTTTGTTTTGGTAGATCAAAGATTTCAAAAGATGGTTCAGGTAAGTCTATAAGGTCAAAAATATATTCTGGTAAAGAGTAATAGGCAAAGTTTTGTCTAAGAGTTTCCATAACTAATTGAATATTGTGATGTTTTCGTACTGGAATATGTATATTTGTAATTTGTTTTTGTTCAAGAGCCAACTGAAGTTGTTCTACTATTGATGGTAATTTGGATAAAGTTGATCCAACCTCTAACTGTTTTCTTTTTCTTTTTATCTGAATCCAAGACTGGGATATGGCATGAAAATAATAGTGCTTTCGTAATGCTTTGACTGCCATACTTAGCTCCTTGGGGGTTGATATTGGTAAAGTTAAGTTGATCAAAGTGACTAAATTGGCATCTTCAGGCAGATCTGAAAGATCTGTATAGTTGAAGTTGCAATATGCTTGTAGTAATAGTAATGGAATATTGTAGATTCATGGAACACATTTGATAAAGGTGTTTACTTCTTCTGTGCTCTGTAATGGAAATGTAAAGTTGAACATTTTTAAGTTTGTTGGATCTATGAGTAGTCATCTTTGAGAAATAATATAGTCATTAGGCTGTTTAGTAAAGGAATAGTCTATGTGTAATAATCTGATATGTTCCTTAAAATCATCTTGACTTTCAGGTAAGAAGGAGAATTTCTCTCTTAATCTGGGTATCAAGTCTTGTAAAGTAGAGGGCAAAGGGCCTTTTGGTGCTAATAAATCAAAGTATTCAGCTAGGATTTGCTAAAAAATATAGTATTTTTGTAATGTTTCTCTATAGTAAGCTAGCTTTTTCAGTTCAGCTCTTTCCATAATAAGAAAGAGATGTTGTATTTATTTTTTAAATCTTTATATGAAGCTGGTAGATTTTTATGATTGTCTGCGATATATGTGTCTGTTAACTTATCGAAAGAAAATATTAGATGCAGTGTTCTAACTGCTGATGTAAGAACTTGGCAACTTGTAATAGGTAGGTTAAAAGGAATAGCTTGAGATAGATGATCTGGGATGAGCTTTGGTATATTAGGCAAAGGAATTAGTAGTTCATTCATTAGTTCTGAGATCACTTTTCTTGTTGTTTCAAAGTCTAAATTCTGTTGAATTTTTGCAAAACCAATTAAGTAAAAAATATATTTTGTGATTTCCCATGTGTCTAAATGATTGAAGTTCAGGTTGGTTAAGTAATCTAGTGCCAACTTAGTATGCAATAATTCGAAAATTTGGTCCCAGTATTTTTTGTTAGTAGCTAATATGTCATGCTGTTTTTTATATACATCTAGAGCATTAGTAAATAAGTTGTTAAATTTATTCTGATGTTGTGGTCTAATTGCTAAAATTCGAGTAAAACTTCTAAAGAAGGCTGTGTCTCTATAAAAGAATTTTGCTTTTATTGCTATTGGAATATGAATAGTGGTTGGTTTTGTTGACAACTTGTATCTGATTAGTTCTTTTAAGTTTTGAAGTAAGGTTAGTGCATTCTTAGTTTTTTGTTGTGTTCAAATTGTTGCATCAAATGATTTTAGTTTTTCTTGTCTAATTTTTTCTAAAGCTGCTTGCGTATGTTTTTTCTATTCTTTTTCTTTGTCTGCTTTAAAATGAGGGTTTGGAGTTCTTTTAGTTCTCTCTGAGAGGTTATTAACTAGTGCTTGGCTATATGATATTTTATTTTGTGGCTGTTCTTCGAGTATTGTATCAGTTGATTGAGTTTCTTTATTGTCATCATCATTCTCTATATTTGTTAATGTATGCTCTACTTTCATATTAGGTTGTTGTTCTAGGGTGCTGGCATCCAAATTAGACTGGAGCATTACATCAAATAAGGCTGAGTTGTTTGTTTTTTCTATCTGCATTGGTGAAAAGGAAGCAGCATCTATATTGTCTGAGTTCTGGATCAGGTCTTGCTCAGTTTAGTTGTTCGTGGAAAGATTTGAGATTGTAGTTGTTGTTGTGTGTAATAATGTCATTGCTAAATTTTTTGGGATATGCTAGAATTTCCATTTTTTTTGATAATAATTTTTTTTTTGTTAGTATTTTTCTTATTACTTGCTTGTATAGGAATAGCAATTTTGCTATTAGTTTTACACTTCTTCTTGTTGTTCTGGTTATCTATATTTTCTTGAATGAATCATATTTGTGTATACTGTTTAAAGTATTTGTCTTGGGACTTATTGTTATCTTTACTAGTGTTGGTTCTAGTTGCTGACTTAGTCAGCAACAATAGTGAGAAGAAAACTGGAGTGCAAAAACCTTTCTTGTGACTTCATTTAATTCTGTTAAAGTTGTGCTATGCCGATTGTTAATGCTATACTTAGTTAATTAGTTAAAATATGTTTTAGTTCAGCTTTTTCAAAAAAAAATTTGTTTTTCCCAATTTTGCTATAAAATCAGGATTTTCAGGAAAGAGTTTTTTCATATTAAACTATTACAAAAAAATATATAATTAATTATATGTATAACTTTTTTATATTATCTATTTAAAGAATTCACTTAAAGATTTTCTATCAGTTGCTGTATCTAATACTCTGCTTAAGTATTTTATTTAAATTTTCTAATCTCTAATCTTTGTATCAACTTTATTAGATCATTTAGGATCTAAATTCTTATCTCAACCTTAAGACTATAATCTATAAAACTATTTTATTCTTAAGTTAAACTTTTAAAATTTTTTATATTTTTATTATATTTAAACTAGTTTTTATTATAACCAAAATTAATATTTGAAATTAAAATTATTTATTAAACTACTTTTATTTTTGTAAAGTTTATTTAAATTCTGATATTCATCTTTTTAATATCATCTCTATCTTTTTTTACTAACTGCTACTTAGAACTAATAGAACTTTTCAGACTATCAATTCAAATTGTCTAGTACAATATACTTATATATTCTTTTCTTTTAGTAATTTTGACAGTTTGGTTAATATATATACTTTTCTTATATATCTGTTATCTGGTTTATTTAATAATTTTTTTAAAATATTTTATAAACTTTTATTAATTTAACAATATTATTAAAAGTTTATAATAAAGGGGTGTGGCAACCTAGTGAAGTAGATAGGTTGTCAACCTCCAAGTGGCAGGTCTAAGGTTCAATTCTCAGGATGACAAATTTTGAAAATTATATTTGTATTATAGTAACTGTTTCTACTGATCATTTGGGTTTTGAGCATCTGTAATCTTAGGTACACCAAGTTGGGCCCCACCTGACATTGGAAGCTCAGGGCATCTATATGAAGTATAATATTACACGGTACATGTACATAGAGGAATGTGAAAACTGGTATCATATAAGGCTTCAGTGCAAACCCATGATAAGACCTCTGAGCATAGAAGGCTAAGAAACCAAAGAGACAGAAACTCACTTAGAAATCCTGAGTAAAGAGGTAGCACAAACTTTTGATGATGCTATTGAACTAATGGAAGCCCATGAAATACCTTCATAGGAACTAATTAGATAAACTGGATAACAAAGATGTATAGAGGAGCATATGACCAACCAGGCCACCAGAATCACTGAAGAAAAAGAATATATAAGTATACCATACCTGGCCATCTAAATTGAAAGTCTGATGAATCAGTTAGTTCTGAGTTGTGACTAGTAGGGGATGATGGAGAAGAAGTTGGAAAGATGGGTACTAGAGTTTGAGTGAACTTTACAAGAGTAATAGCAGTTTAAGGGGTAACTCTGACTGCAAGTGTTGGCCCTGGTTATAGTGTCAAACCAGGTTAGTAGTAAAAGGGAATATAGCTCACTCTGATAGGTTTACCTTAAGGATAAAAATAGCCTAAGGATTATAGTCCTATAGTTGAATACGAATAGATCTGGGTCTATAATCTGGTGAAATTAATACTAGGGTTAGATCAGAGAGTTTAAATGAAACATCTAAGCAGAGGTGTTAGGTACGGCAACTGGTAGGGAACTCTTAGGTGGACTCTTTAAATAAGTAATATAGAAAAGTTATACGTGTAGCCAGTTGTATACTCATCTAATAGTTTATTATAGATACGTCTATATAAAACATGCATCC
Organism: Cetraspora pellucida; assembly: GCA_910591915.1. NCBI lineage: Eukaryota > Fungi > Glomeromycota > Glomeromycetes > Diversisporales > Gigasporaceae > Cetraspora > Cetraspora pellucida. The sequence goes on along the minus strand of CAJVQA010002746.1, from coordinate 4,900 downwards.
ATTATAAGTATTAATAAAAAGCTCAGACCAAAGAGGTCACCTTAATACTAAAAAAAATAAAAAAAATAAAAGTTTATAATATCTTTTTATTTGAAATTTCTAAGTAAGTTTTTATTTTCTCAGTTTCTTAGTATTTTATATCTAGTGATCTTATTACAGATTTATATTAAAATCTTATATAATATTGGTTTTTTTTTTGATATTAAGGTGAGGCCTTGCCTATATCTTTATTAGTAATTTTAGTTGTGCATATTAATATACTATATATTAAAGATATACTAAGATTGTAAAATACAAAATAAAAACTACATGCAAGAATTAAAGCTTAGACAACTTTATCTATGACCTAAACTGAATAACATTAGTTTTTTATATTTTTTTATATATATTAACATTATACTTTATATAAATGCTCTAAGCTTTTAATATCAGGTGAAATCCAACTTAATGTATTTAAAATTACAGATGCTTAAATCTAACTGTTTATGAAAAACAGTTATCAAAATATAGAAATAAGATTTAAAATTTATTATCTATAGGAATTAAATCTTAAAGTTATCACTTAAAAATTGACAACCTGTTTACTTTATTAAATTACCACATTTCTTATTTTTTTTAGTTATTAAAATTGTAAAATAGAATAAGTGTTATCTTTAATAAAACTTTTAAAAAATATTATAACAAAATATGAAACATTATAAGTACTTATTATATTATTATGATTATATGAGCTGTGTGCTAAAAAAAAACCAAATTGATAAAAAAATTTTTTTGAAAATAATAAATGTTCTGAATTAGATGATCAAATCTATATTTATTTTACTTAAGAACTTTTTTTTAAAAAAAAATTAATTTGGTCATTTTTTCAGCACATAGCCCATATTATAAATATTATAAAAATTATTTATATTAAAAATAACTATATTAAAAAATATATAATTAAATTTAATTATTATATAATAAGATCTATAAAATATTTATAATCTTATATTATTAATTAAAAATTTTATTATTATTATTATATATCTTTCTAAATACTAAATTTTTTATTTTGTAACAATTATATATTATATTCACAAGTTTATATTAACTAAATTTTTTATTAAGAATATAGCAACTTAGTAAAGTAAATAAGTTATTAACCCTTAATATAGTAGATTAAATATTTAAAATTTATCAATGATAAAAATTTGAAAAATTATTTATATAATACTCATATTGTGGCAACTGTTTTCAATAATTGGATTAAGATATTTGTAAGATGCTTATATTAGAATAATGCAAATTATAAAACATCTGTATAACTAGTTATACAGAAAAATACAAATTAATATTAAATAGTACTAACTCTAGATAAGTTTTTACAATCATGTAAATCTATTGAAATTAGGAAACAAGAAGTCTATTTAAAAAGATCTAAGCAAAGAGATAGCACAAATTTTTAATAATACTATTATAAAGGCTAGTCTTATAAAACAAATATTAATATAAAGAAACTAAATAGACAAGTACTTCTAGGTAGAAATATTATTAAACAGACTACTAAAATTAGACCAAAAAAAAGATATTAGGTTGATCTAATATATTAATAAACTGGTTATAATTTTATTAAACTATTTAAATTGAAAGTTTAATAATAATGCAAGATATACTAAAGTATTTAGATATATTATAAAATAATATTGGAGTTTAAGTAAACTCTGTAAAAATATAGCAGTTTAATAACTAACTCTGATTGCAAATATTAGTTTTGCTATAGTGATACCAAGTTAGTTATAAAAATAAATACAAAAAACTCTAGAAAGTTACTTTAAAGATAAAATAATCCTAAAGTTAAGATGATGACCTAGACATAACTCAGTAATGTTAATACAGATTGCAGATTTAAAGAGTTTAAAATAGAACATTAGGCAAAAGTATTAGATATAAAAATTGAAAGAGAATCTTTAGGTAGACTCTTTAAATAAGCAATATAGAAAACTTATATATATAGCCAATTGTATACTTTTTCTGTAATAGTTTTTATAGAACACATTACTAAAAAATATTAATAAAAATCAAAAATTCAAAAAGATTACTTTAATACTAAAAAAAATAAATAAACTTTTTATTACTAAAAAAATTTTAAATACATCTAGAAAGTAATTTATTTTTGCTTTAATTTTATTAATAAATTAGTTATTAAGTTTTGTTAAAAAGTAATAAGATAAACTTAATCTATTATTTTTTTATTAATTATATTATTTTTTTATTAATATTATTTTTTTATTAATTATATTATTTTTTTATTAATTATATTATTTTTTATTAATTATATTAGTTTTTTTTTTTTTTTTATTCTTTGACAGTCTTGTTGAAGCTCAGATAGAAAATTTTACTATTTGAAACATTAACTATTTCTAGTAATCTACATTTTGAAATTGCAAGCTCAGCATCATCCAAGTACAGAAACTGCACTCAAATGCGACTTGTCACATCAGTTTATGTCTAAACATTTTATTATTTTTTTATTAATTATATTATTTTTGATTTGTTAATTAATTCTAGTTACTAATTGATTAAAAAAATCTTTTAATCTATTTGTATATTTTTTAAATTTTTCTGAATTTAAAATAAACTTTTTATTATATATTTATTGTCTTATATATAATATTCTTTACAAAAATTGGCAAAATTTGAATTGCTAAAAATTAGCTTTTTAAAAGTGCTGATAAAGTACTAAATTTTGTACTTTTTTAGCACTTTGTTACTATTATTTTAGTTTAAAAAAATATTTGCAAATTATTATAATAATAAAATACTAATATTTGCAATATATTAGCAAAATATTAGTAATAATAAAAAGCTAAAAATTACTAATAAAATAGGTAGTTAATAGCACTAATAAAGCAATAATTTTGTAATAAATTAGTAAAAATACTAATTTAATACTAAAAAAGTACTTTATTTTGTTTATATTTTGCTAAATTTTGCAAATTTAAAATTTTTAAAATTTTGTAAAGTTGTTATTATTAGTTTAATTTTTTTACTAAAAAAAATTAATTATATAAAAAAAATAATTCATAATATAATTATAGAAAAATTGATTTTTTTATTTAAACTTCATTTTATCAAACTTTATATATATTTTATTATATGCAGTCTTTAATTTTTAAAACTAAACTTTAGAATAAATAATAGTACTATATAAAATATATAAGAATCTCAATGTTGCTAATAATCGAGGGTGTAGTCACATTGCCTTTTAATTCTTTGACATTATAATTTTTTTACATCATTTTTAAAGTATATATAAATTATAATTATTAACAATATAATAATAAAGATTTTTTTGATTTAATAAAAAAGCAAAATTCTTTAATTAAAACTCAAGTATACACAAGATGATATTGTATTTAACTATATTTGGATTTTATTATTAGTAAAGATGATGTTTGAACTTGATGTTTAGTCTGCCATGTTTCTATATTTTAAGCAAAAAAATAAAAACAGCAAAAGATAGATAATTTTTTGTTTCAATAAGAAAATGTGCATAATATTACTAATTATGTTTATGATAATCTTTTGAAATATAAAAATTTGAATAAAAGCTTTGAAGGATATTGTTATCCTATATTTACTTTTTTTAAAATAGTAGGTAACTAGAGCAATCTTAAACAGTAAACACTTTTTGTAACCTTACTTGTTACTATATTATAACTAAGTCAGAAGGCATTTTATTTTAGAAAACTTAACAAAAAAGATTTAAGGCAATTGCAATTATGAAAGAAACTACAATTAAAAGTATATAAGAATACTAATAACTGTTTAATTTGAGTAGTATAAAGTAATAGTTCATTAGTGAAAGAGTATGAAGGCTTAATGTTAAACTTGGGGTTCACATCTGCTGCTTTTATACTTTTTGGTTACATAATAGATGTAACAGTCTATTTTTTTTATTTTTTTTTTTAAGGTGAAGTCTTGCTTGTATCTTTATTAAGTAATTTATAAAATAGTAACATATGTGCAATACATATATTTCTATTATTTGTATTAGTACAAATAAAAGAAAAATTACATGCAAAAATAAAAGCTCAGACAATTAAATAAATCTAATTTATCTGCAATCTAAATCTACTAGAGTGGTCAAAAACTCACTTAGATAATATCATTTATAGTTAAAATAAAGTTAGAAGTTGTATAATACTTGATCTACAAAATAGCCCAAGTACTAATTTTTCTAAAGGCCCATCCAACAAGTGAACAGGTTCCAGTATGTGAATGGAGTTGGTCAGGTTGACCACAGAAACAAGAATATGTAAAATTATGATGAGTATGTATATTATTTCTACTGTAGGAAGATAAGCTTTGTTGCATAATATATGTATTAGTTATTTGTTGATGTTTTTTCCAATTTGAAAAATTAATTCAGTAAGTTTTCATAATTGTTCATAGATTTGTTTGTTAATTTCAAGCAGAATATTAATCATAATTGTTGATGCTAATTTGTATGGAACTTCTAAGTTCTGTATAGTTTTAATTAGAGATAGAGGAAAAGACCTTTAAGAGTAATTTCTAGGTAGTATAATTATGAATAAAGAGGTGTTTTTTTGAAAACTGAATGGTCTTTAATTTTTTGAATAAGTTCTTTAGTTTTATTGTTAGAGAAATCTAAATTGGCTGAGTTTACATAATTAGTTATTGCATTAGGAATGATAGTATTAAAAAGAGAGGAATTGGCACAAGTGTGCCAATGTAATGGTGACATAATTGAATTGCAGTGAAAGCAATTAGTATCATGAAAAGTTAGAGGATAGATTTTATGATAGAGGTATTGAGTAGGTAGTTTATTATGAAAAAACTCTTTCCTGAAAATCCTGATTTTATAGCAAAATTGGGAAAAACAAATTTTTTTTTGAAA
>CAJVQA010002745.1:0-21176 GCA_910591915.1 Cetraspora pellucida | reverse complement strand
GCAACCATTAGCCAAATATACTATCAATAAAATCCTAGGTCGCAAGTACTCACCTTAATATTTAAAAAAAAAAAAAATATTATCAAAAAATAATTAGAAAACTATATAAAGTTTTAGCTGTTTTTGTGTTTAAGTGTTTATTAGAAAGAATTAATTTTTTAGTCTTTTTTTTTATTAGTATTTCTTATATTTTGTTATTTAGTTATATTTTTAGTAAGCAAATTATTTTTTTTGGTTTTTTTTTGTTGTTTTACTTATTTCAAATATTATATTTCATTTCATTTATTTAACTTTTGTATTTATTATTACTAGCTTTAATTTGAACTTATTTATCTTTATATTATTCATTTTGAAAATCTCTTTAGCTATTTTTAAAATCTCTAATAGCTGTTTTTTACTACTTGTAATCTATATTGTATTATCTGCATATGCAATTGCTGCTTGGTAATATTTTGTAATATTATTGTACATATTGACTAATTTGTAAATTTTAATAAATAAAAAAACCAATCTGTTATAGCTCTGGTCAAATTTGCAGATCATTTAAATTTGTTTAACCTTAAATTTATAAAATGTTTTGCAAATTTGACTAGAACTATGACAGATTGATTTTTTTATTTATCAAATTTCACAAATTAGCTAATATAATTGCATATTTCTTCTAGCTTGTTGCTCTACTATATAACTTAAATTTTTATTTTTTTGTACTCTATTTAGCAATGAGTTATAAAATATATATCATATTAACAGTAATATTACTTTATCTTGATTTATCTTATCTTTTTCTATTATTTTTTCTGTTGAACTATATGCTATAATTATTCTTAATTGCTTTTTTTTTTTTTAAACTTAAAGTTCCTGCCTTTGGTGATCAAATGTTTTTATTCAAGTATTTAAACATAGATGTCTCTAGAGACTTCCATATATAGAAGGTTACAACTAGACACATATGTACTTTTGGTGCCTAATTTAAGTAGTCTGCTTATATATTACTATACAAGTTTTATACTAGATACTATACCTGCAAGCCAACTATAGTTCTTGCTTATTTAAACCTTCTGCATATGTAGTCTGACTTGTAATTATAAGAATATCTTTTGGGCTACATTTATTCAAAGTATTTAATATCTTTGAGACCCTTAGGACTAATTTATTCTTAACAGAAACTTATTAGAACCTTTCATATTTTACATATAGCTAACCTAGTTTTATACAATATGCTATAGTTACCTAATACTTGCAGTTATAGAAGTTACTTATTTAATTGCTATATTATATTATTTTTATTCTTGTAAAGTTCACTAGAACCCTAGTACTTATCATTGTGATGTTTTCTTTATCATCCTTTACTAATTGCTATTCAGAACTAACAGGACTCTCTCAATTTCTAATTTAGATAATCTAATATAATATATATATGTATCTTTTTTTTTTGATGATTTTGACAGCCTGGTTAGTAATCTTAATTGTCTTTTATAAAAGTTGTTTAAAATATATTTAATTGTTTTTTTTTAGATATTCTAACTTTTTGCAATACTAGCTCAAAACTCTTAAGTAGAACTGAGTCAAATATCTTTTTTATATATTGCAGAACTATTCATATTTTCTTGTTCTTCTTTTTTGTTTTTTTATTATTATATTTAAAATATATACAGATTGTTCTGTTAAGTTTTTTAAAAGACCTGCATAATTGGGTCATTTAAATATTTTTTTTTTATAAATACTTTGGCAAGTCTTTTTGTTATTACATTTATTACAATCTTTTTAAATGTTTTAATTAGTGCTATTGATCAGATATTATTTAGATTATATTCTAATTTTATATTTTTCAGTATTAAATAAACTAATATTATTTTTTATTTTGTTGGTATTACTTCTGCTTTTAAATATAAATTTGTAAATTCTCTAAATACTTCTTGTATTTTCTTTTTTACTTATTTGATTAGTATATAACTTATACTTAATATATTAGGTGCTGTTTTTGTTTTTAATTTATTTGCTATTTTTTTTTTATTCTTTTTCTTTAATTTTATATCATTTCTCTTTAATACTTTTTTATGACTTATATATTTTCTTTTACTTTTTTAATATCTTTTCTAATTTAGTATTTCTTTTCTTAAATTATTTTTTGTAATATTTTGTTATACCTATTTTAACTTCTTTTGACTTTGTTACTAAACATATTTTTTCTTTTATCTGTTTAATAAACCTGTCAAATACTATTTTTTTGTAAAGTTTATTTAAAAGACTAGCTATTATTTTTCTTGATTTGCCTTAATTATTTTGTATTATTTATTTATAATTTCTTTTATTTGTCTTCTTTATACTTGTTTTTACTTTTTTTTTATTTTTTTTGTAATAGTTTTTGCCAGTCTTTTATATTTTTTATCTAGATATTTAACAATTATCTTTATAGTTTTGGTAACTTTTTACTTATTTTTTTACTTAGTGCTTTTATTTGTTTGTCTGTCTTACTTTTTTTTTTGCTACTTTTTAACTTTTTTTTGTCTTTGCATATCTGATTAATTTTTGTAGTTTTACAATATCTTTTTCTTGATGCTGTTCTTTTTGGCTACTTCTGTTTGTTGTTGTATTGTATATTTTTTTTTTAGTATAAGTTTATTTGCTGCTATAATAATTGCTTCTTTTATTATGTTCCATATATTATTTTATTTATTTATTTATTTTTTTTAATTCTGTTTATTTTTTTGAATGTTTTTAAAAGTTTCTTTTACTTCAAGTTGTTTTTATAACTTCAGTACATAGTTTTCTTAATCTTCTATTTTCACTTAATTATATAAATACAATATTCTTAACTATCTTTTTTTTTTAATCTTTGCTTTGTTATTTTTTCTGTTTTATACTTATTTATATTTTGTTATTATTATTTTATATTACTTTTAGTATTTCTTGAATTTCTGCTTTTTTCAAGTTTAAAGCCAATTTGTTTAATATTTATATATAGTTTATTCTTGTTGTAGCTTTTCTATTTGGCTATATGTATTTTTAATTTGTTGAATACATATCTCTGTATATATCACAAAAGTCTTGTTTTTTCATTTAATTAAAGATTAGTAATCTTTTAAAACTTGTTATTTGTAAATGCTGTCTATCTAGTATATTGTCTAATATATAGTTAAAGTTACTTATAATAACAATTTGTATTTGATTTTTTTTTAAGACTATTTTTACAATTTTTTGTTAAATATTTATTTCTTTTTTTTTGTTATTTGATAATATATAAATTCTTATTATTACTAAATCCAGTTGCTAAAAGTATAATATAATTTTTATCATATATTTACTTTTTTCTTAACTGCTCTTTTATCAATATTTTTATATCTAATTTTTTTTGTTTTTTGCTATACTTACCTAGTACTCTATATATTATTGTTTATAATATATATTAAAAACCTTTTTTTCCTTTCAGTAAAATTTGTTTTTGTAATTTCTAATATTGTAATATTTTCTTCTTCTGCTTAGCTAAGCAAGTTCTTTAGTTTTTTAGTCTTTAGTCTTTAATTTATTAATATTGTAACAAGTTATTTTAAATTTTTTTTCTTCTTTTTACTTTTTTTTAACTCATTCTGCTTAATTTATATGTCTTTTATCTTTTTTTTTTCTGTTTTTTTTTTTTAGATTAAAAAAATATTTTTTTCTATCTTTAAACATTTTTTTTTCACTTTACAAAAAATTTTTAACCTTTTTGTCCATATTTATAAACTTAACTAAGATATTCTTAAAAATAATCAACTAGACCATCTCTTATATCCAACTGTATTTCTTCTAGTTTGTCTAATTTGTTCAAAATTTAGCTTAAAATATTTTTTACATATATAATCTTTGTTTAAAGTTTCATGTTTGATTTTATCTTCTTCTTTATTAGGCTTTTTTTTCTATACTAATATCTTTATCTTTTAACCATTTTTTCATATTCTGTATTTAAAAGTTATTTTTTATTTTTATATATCTTTTATTTAGTCTTTTTTATTTTATGATTCTAGTTTCTGATGCTTTTTGTCTTCTAAAGTCTGTTTTAGTCCTTTTTTGTTTTCTGCTTTTTGACTTCTCACTTTTTTGTATTTTTTTTTTTCTAAGATTTTTTCAGCTTACTTAGTAGTTATTGTATTATATTGGTATTGTTTAGGCCTTTTCTGCTGCTTGGGTATTTAAATCCAATTATTACAAATTTTTTTAGTTACTATTTTTATTACATGAAATATATATTGCTTTTATTTCTTTGTTTTTTAGATATTATAGCAAAAGCACTTTTAAGATTTCTTTTAATATGTTTAACAATTTAGTTATATATTGTTCTTGTTTGTTTTCTTAACAATGGCCTTTATTCTCTTCTGTTATATATACTAATTTGTTATTGCCAATTAGCAATATCTATGAACCTTTTTTTTTATCTAAACTTGCAGCTATTATTACTAATGCATTATATAATATTTTTTTAACTTGTATTATATTTTTGTTTTTAAAATTTTTGTATATATATTTTATTTTCTTTTATTAATATTTGATAGTAAATCTTATATTGTTACTATTTTTGCTCATTTTGTTTATTTTTATTTTTTTTTTGCTTAAGGTTTTCTTTTAAAAGGTTTTTCTTTTTAGGATTTTTTTTCTTTTTTTTTATTGTTTCCTACTTCTTTGTTCTTTTTAACTCTTTTTCTATAGTTCTTTTTATTTTTTTTTTATATTTTTTGTTTTATTTGATATTATTCTAAATTATTTCTTATATTTTTTTATCTAAATAGTCAATTGCTTCTTTTTTTTTTACAGTTAAACTATGTTTTTATTTAATTGTTATTTTTGTAAATACCTTTTCTATATTTGTAATATACTTTTTTTTTTTTTAAATATTAAGGTGAGTACTTGTGACCCAGAATTTTATTAGTAGTATATTTGGCTAATAGATGCTTTACAACTACAGAGGACAACCATAGGAAGAGTGTACAACTAGCCACTCATACAACTTTAGTTATTGTCTAATTTAAGTAGTTCGCCCAAAGGTTCTACACTAGCTGCTATACCTGGAACCCACTTGTAGATTCCCTATTTAACTATTCTGTTTCTATATCCACCCACCTACCTCTGTTTACTAATGACCCTAGCCAATGCCAGTGAAAATATGTCATGGCCACTAAGTCTTTAAAGCAGTTCACTTATATGGAGAACCTTTGACCTTGTACTAAAACTTCCAGAATCTTCTGTATTACATTCTTACAGCTAACCTGATATCACTATGGCCAAGACCAACACTAGCAGTCAGGACATACTATTAAACCGCTATACTCTTGTAGAGTTCACCCCAATCCTGATACTGACTTCACAACATATTCTTACTACTTTGGTATTCAATTCAAGTTTTATCAAGCTGCCATTCCAAATAGCCTGGAAAGGTAGGTCGAAACTATACACTTCTGGTTCACATGTTTGCTGGCATGTACTCTTTTTCTCTGGAACCTGAAAATTCTGGTGGCCTAGTTGGTTCATCTGGTCCCTTCTCAAAAACCAGCACATTTGCTCAGTTTCACAAGTTCTAGCTCTGTTTCATAAGTCTAGTCTTTACAGTAGCACCATCAAAGGTTTGGGTTACTTCTCTACTCAGGTCTTCCAAGTGGGCTTCCATCTTCCTATCTGGTTCCTGTGATTTACATGGCCTAAGGACTTATCTTGGATTCACACTGCCCAGTACTGGTTTGTGTTCCCTTGTACAATGTTGTATGAGTGTCTAGACCTTCCAGTCATGCTGGTATGACATGAGTTACAGGTATCCTATCCCAACCAATCACAGAAGACAGTTAGTTATAATACAGAAAGAATTGCAAATTTTTACTATTACTAGGATTTGAACTCTAGACCTGCCACTTGGAGGTTGACAATCTATCTACTTCACTAGGTTGCCACACCTCTATTTGTAATATACTTATTTATATTTAATACTCATTTGACTATATCAATTCTTTCTTCTTTTGTTTTATATAAAACATTATATAATAGGTTTTTTGTATTAACTGATGTTTCTTTTTTATATAATCTGTTTTCTAATAGCCACATACTTTGCTTTAGTAGTACTTTTATTATTTTTTTCTGTATATATATATTTTTTTCTATTTTTTATTTTTTTTTAAAAAGTTAAATTTTGTTTTAATATCTTATTATTTATTTTTACTTTCCTTTTTGTATCATTGTTTGTTTATTTATTTTATTTTATCTTTCTGTAATTGATTTTTTAATTTTTAATATAATAATTTTTCTTTTTTAGAATTTGTTTTTTTGTACTTCTTATACTTTTAATTGCTAAAGAATTTAAACTTGTTTTATTGAGCTCCTCTGTCTACTTTTTTATACTACTAGAATTACTTATATTGATTTTAATTATTGCTTTGTATATTTTTCTTAGCATTACTGCTTTTATCAAATTAGTTTTTTATAATATTACTGTTACATCTTTAATATTAAATAAGTTGTTACTATTTGCTAATTCTAATTCTAGCTTTCTGCTATTTATTTGTTATAATTCTATACTTGCTCTTTTTTTTGCCAACTTTAATGTTATTAACTCTTTTGTTTGTATTTGTGTTATCATATTATCTATTGTTGTACTACTTTTTTTTTTATTTCTATGTTTATATATTCAATATAATACTTATATATTTGATTTTTTATTTATACTTATATGTTTTTGTTAAACTATTTTGCTGTATATGCCTTTTAATTTTGTATAACCAATAGATCTGCAAAAACAGAATCAGTAGAAATTTACAATTTTTCAAAAATTTTTATATTTTTGTTAAAATTTTTTGTTTTTTTGTTGCTGTATTAGTTTGTTTTTTGCTTTTTAACTTGGTTGTTCATAGTTTATAAATATATATATTTTTTTAATACTCTAAGTGTTATTTATTTGTACACTTTTGTATTTTTTATATTTTTGCTTCTTGTAGTTTTTAGTTGAGAGATTATAGAGAAAAGTGTAATTTAAATTATTGTTTATTACTTTTTGATTTTTTTTTGTTTTTGTATCTTTAATTAATCTTTGAAGCTTTATAATAGTTTTTTTGTTAGTGTTCTTTCTAATTATATCTTTTGTTTGTTATTGCATTATAGATATTTTTTTGATATATGTTTATTTGCAGCTATTTTTTTTATTTTTTTTTTAACTTTAAGCAATTACACTAGTATTTTATTAAGATTTTTAAAACTATATGCATTTATAATTATATAGAATTTTCCAATACTCAAATCTAGCATTACTCAGCCATCTTATTAGTATCTAAGTGCAACCTGCTATACTATCTCAGTTAGAGATAGACTGCTTATCTAACTACTTAAAGCTATATCAGAAAGGTTTTTTTTTCTGTAACTAGCATATCAATTGTCTTCTTCCTCTTCTTTCTTTGCCAACTTATCCTTCTTTGTTCTTTTCTCTAACCTTTTTTTAGTCTGAGCATCTTTTTTTATTTTGTTTGTTATATTAAATTTTTTTTTTCATTCTTGTACTTTTCTATATTAGACTTTTCATACTTGGTCATAGAATGTATTTCATACTGTTCTTGTCACTATATCTATACATTTCTGTGTTGTTTGTCTGTCTAAAATCTGGCTAATCCTTTTTCCAACCTTATTTGTTATTAGTCTTTTTATTAAAGCCCTTCTATTAGTAATTTTCTCTGTTTCTGTTTTCCTAAACAGTGCCTTATATAGCAACAAAGGCAGAATTCTAACTTTTTCATTTTCTTTAAGGCTATTTCATGCTACTGCTATTGCTACCTTTTGAATTCTCTTCTACAGGCTTTTTTGTTCAATGTAACTTGTTAAATATGCTCAAGTTTCTTTTTCATTTTTTTGACATACTTGGCAGTTAGTCATTGTATATATTTTTGATCTTTTTTTATTTAATTTTTTTAGTGTTATTATGTATTTAATCACTGTTGCTCTTCTTGTACTAAGTTTTTTTTGTTGTATAGTGTACACCTTTTGTTCTAGTTATTTTCTTCCAAAAGCTTGACCAGTTATATCAACTATTCTCAGTTTCTGGTTCTAGTACTTAAATTGATTTTGTTTCTTTTCAACTCACTCCAATTCTGACATTTGTGACTATTTGCAAAGATGTCTTGTTGGTATATCAACTTTCTTGTTTTTCTATTTTAGGTAATACTCTATTTTGTTACATTTGATCTTCTCTGTAAATATTGTTTTTTTACATATTGCTTCTTTTTTTGTAAGTAAATCTGCTCTTTATTTTACTTATTGTTACTATAACTTTTAACTTTAACTAGTTCTATTCTATTGTTCTTACTTTTGAGTAAATCTACAATATTTATTATCTATATTACTTTTTTTTTTTAAAAACTTTGTTATCTTTTGCTTCTTGAATTGCTCAATTAATGTTTCTTAATGCTGCAAAGCTATCTGTATATACTTCTATATTCTTTTTTTCTGGTATAATTGAAATCGCTAACTATATTGCTGCTAATTCTGCTGTTGTTACTGAGAGCCAACTTTCAAGTTCTAATGCCATTTCTTCCTCTGGCATCACTGACCTGCACCCAACTAATAATATCTTTTTTATACTATTTTTTTTTTTCTTTTTGTATAATGCTCTATCTGTATAAAGAGTATATTTGTCTTTGTTTCTTATCTTGTTTCTTGTTAAAACTTTTATTAAGTAATCTGTAATTTCACTATCTAATTTTTGTTTTTTGATTAATTCTATCTCTAGTTCTTTTACTTGTTTTAGTCCAATTAGACTTCTTTCTTCTTTTCTTCATTCTTTTATTGTTCTGTTTTTTAGTATTTGTTCTAATGTTGCATTAATCTTGTTATTGCTTTTCTTTATCAGTATTTTTGAGATTGCCTTTATGTTATTGTTTTATTTTATTTACTTTCCACAATTATTTGTTATTTGTTCTGTTCTGTTCTCACACTTTTTGCATTTTCTTATCTTAGTGTATGTCTTGCCTTTTACTTTTTGCAATAGCCAATGCTTTAAAGGATTTTTTTTTTTTGATATCTTACTAAGTTGCTGATTATGCTTTGGTTTATATACATCTATCTACTCTCTCTTTCTTCTGTTTTCTGATATCTTTGCCCAATTAATCATTAGTGTCTGTGTATTGTAGTCATTAATCTTGTATTGGTCATGTATTTTTCTACTTGTCTATATTATTAACATCTTTTCTTCTATTTTACTAAACTATTAAACTTTTTTTTCTTTTACATAACAGCTCTAAAAGACTTTTGAGTTGTTTTTACATAATTAGATTTTTCTTTCTTATGTTTATAAGTTGGTTCATATATATTAAACCCTATTTATTTATTATGCTACTACTTACTATTTACAATTTAACTATAACTAAGTCTCTTATACTCATTTTATAACTATGTACTTTTTATAGTTGATTTTTTGCTCTGATGTTTATTCTCATCTTTTTTGTTTTAACTATTATCTAACAAGCTAGATTGTGTTTTCAATACTTCATTTTTTTGGTCTTCTTTTAAAGTCTCAAATATCTTTTATTAAGTCTGCTTTTTGATATTCTTAAGCTATTTTAAACTTTGTTAGATTATCTAGAATATCTTTCCTATTAAGTCTTGCAAATAAATTGCTTATTTGCTTTGTTGCTATCTCTTAACTTAGTGATTTATAGTTTCCTAGATCTTTGTACTTAATTATGCAGTTGTTTGTTATTTTCATTATATTGTACTTATGTTTTGCCAAATATATTACTAGCTAGTAGATCTTGTTAATCATTTTTTCTAACATCCTTGTTAACTGCAAAAGATATTCTAGCTTTAGAATTATTACTATATTGTTTATATATGTAATCTGGCTTATTGTTATTTTTTTATATCTGAGGTCATTAACAGTTTGGCTAACTATTTTTTTTGCTTTTTTGCAGACTAGTGACTTTCTTATTCTGCTATTTAACCAAATCTCTAATGATCTTACAACTTTGTTTTTCAGCTCTTCTGTTATTTTATTCTGTTCAAATATAATTATTCTATTTTTTCTTCTCTGTCTAGAATTCATTACTATGAGTTTTAATTTAGCTTTATTTATTTTATTATTTATTTTGAAGAACTTTTTGCAATTTCAAAAGTTTTTAGTAGTTGATTTTTGCTATTTGTAATCTATGTAGTGTCATCTGTATAAGCAATTACTACTTGCTTATGTTTTGAAATACAATTAATGTTTATATTTTTTAATGTTTTTTGTTTTACTATATAGCTCAAAGATTTATCTTCTTGAATCTTTTTCAACAATGAATTATAGAAAAGCTGTCAAATTAGTAAAGAAATTACCTCTTCTTGATCTATACCATCTTCTGTTATTATTTCTTCTGTTAGGCCATAGCTGTAATTACCTTAAGTTAATATTTGCAGAAGAAATTGACAATATATTAAGTTGTTTTTTGTAGTATTTTGACTTTTCTAAGAGCCCATTCTAAGTTTTTCAATAGGACTAAGTCAAATGCTTTCTTTAT
Source organism: Cetraspora pellucida (assembly GCA_910591915.1). Lineage (NCBI taxonomy): Eukaryota > Fungi > Glomeromycota > Glomeromycetes > Diversisporales > Gigasporaceae > Cetraspora > Cetraspora pellucida. Next base: position 10,680 of record CAJVQA010002745.1, on the reverse strand, counting down.
ATCTTGCAGAAGTATTTATGTTTCTTTATTCTTCTTTTTTTTTTTTTAAAACCTTAAGCAGTTACATTAGTACTTTATTAAGATTCTTGAAACTATATACATATACAATTACATAGAATTTTCTAACACCTAAGTCTAGTATCACTTGGCCACCTATACATTATCTAAGTGCAACCTGCTACACTATCCTAGTTAGAGATAGACTGCTTGTCTAACTACTTAAAGCCATACCAGAAGGGCCTCTTCTCTTCTGTAACAAGCATGTTGATTGTCTTCAAAGCTCTTTCTTTATTTGGTTCTCCTTCTCTATTTTCTTTTTTTTTTCTTCTTTTCTTGTTTGTTAATTCTTTCTCTTCTCTTTATTTAATCTTTCTTTTATATGAACACCTTTTTTCATCTTATTTGTTATATTAGTCTTCTTCTTTCAGTCTTGTATTTTTCTACATCGAACTCTTCATACTTGGTCATAAAAAGTGTTCCATATTATTCTTGTTACTATGTTTATGCACTTCTATGTTGTCTGCTTGTTTAGAAGTCTTTTGAGTTTCTTTTCTACTTTAACCTTCATAAGTCCCTTTATCAGCACTTTCTGTTTTTAATTTCCTCTGCTTCTGATTTTCCAAATAGTGTTTCATATAAAACTTGTAGTAGGATTCTGTTCTTCTTTTCTTCTTTAAGCCTGTTTCATGCTGCTGCTGTTGCAACTTTTTGAATCTGCTTCTACAAACTTTTTTGTTCACTACAACTCACTAGATGTGCCTGTGTTTCTTTTTCTCCAACTTGGCATACTTGGCACTCTGCTGTTATATATACTTTTGGCCTTCTTCTGTTTAACTCTTCAAGTATTGGCAGTTTGTTCATTATACACTTAACTGCTATGGCTTTTCTCATGCTGAGTTTTTTTGAAATACAGTGGACTCCTTTTGTTCTATTTATTTTTTTCCAGAAACTTATCCAATTATGTAATACATTTTCTAACTCTGACTCTAATACTCTTGTTGGGATTATCTCTTTTCAACTGGCTTCAATCCTGGTATTTACTATTATTTTATACAGAAACCTTGCTGGTATGTTAATTTTCTTATTTTTCTACTCCAAATGGTCTCTATTCCATCACATATGATCTTATCTGCATGTATTAGATTCTTGCAAGTTGCACTTTTTTTTTGCGAGAGAATCTGCTCTATCTTTCTATTTATCTTCACTATGACTTTTAACTTTAACTATTTCTGTTTTTATGTTCTTACTCTTAATAAGACCTACAATGTTCATTGTCCACATTGCATTTTTCCTCTTTATGATGATTCTATCTTCTATATTTTGGATTACTCTGTTAATGTTTCTTAATGCAATGATGCTATCAGTATATATTTCTATATTCTTTCCTTCTGGAATTGTTAAGATTGCTGTCCTTATGCCACTAGCTCTGCTATTGTTGCTGATGGCCATCTTTTGAGTTCATATACATTTTTTTCTTCTGGTCAGTCTTCTTTATCATCTACTTGTACCTAGCCAATACACACTCTTTCTGTGCTGTCTTTTTTCTTCTTTTTGTATAATGCTTCATTAGTATAAATGATATACTTTTCTTTGTCCCTTCTCTTGTTTTGCATTAGGATTTCTGTTAATTGATTTGTAATTATATTATTTAACTCTTGCTTCTTGATTAATTCTATTTCTAGTTCTTCTGCCAGTCTTAGTTCTAATAACTCCATTTTTTTTTTTTCTATTCTTCTATTCTTCTGTTTTCTAGTAACTGCTCTAATGTTGTATTTATCTTGCTGTTTGTTTTTTCTATAAGTAACTTTGAGACCACTTTCATGTTCTGATTTCATCTTATTCATCTTTCACACTTGTCTGCTGTCTGTTCTGATTCACTTTCACAACCTTTACATAAACTTATTTCTGTATATGTTTTCTCTTTTACTTTATGCATTAGCTAATGTTTTGCTAACACTTTCTTCTTCTTTTTCTTGATTACTTTGCTAAATTGCTGGTTGTGTTTTGGTCTATATATGATCTATTTCTTTCTTCTTCAGTCTTCAGACATCTTTGTCCATTTAATCTTTAGCACCTATGTATTGTAGCTGTTTGTTTTGTATTGGTCTTGTATTTCTCTGCTTGCTTGTGTTTTTAGCATTTTTCTTTCTATTTTGCTAAACTATTTGGTTTTTTTTTCCTTACATAATAGACCTTGAAGACTCTTGAGCTGTCTTCATATGATTAAGCTATCACCTTTTGTGTCTACTAGCTGGTTCATATATAATATTCCTCATTCATTTATTGTATTACCACTTGCTATCCATGTTTTACTTTTAGCATGTCTTTGATTTGTCTATCATGTCTATATACTTTCCATAACCATTTTTCTGCTTTGATGCTTATTCCTATTTCTTTTGCTTTTACTATTGTTCAGCATGCTAGATTGTTCTTCTAAAACTTTTTGCATTCTAATTCACTTTCGATATACCAGATGTCTTTTGTTAGGCCTGCTTTTTGACATCCTTGAGCAATACTAAGTCTTGTTAATTCACTTAAACTATCTTGTTTATTAAATCTTGCAAAAATACTACTAATTTGCTTAGTTGTTATTTCTTGGCTTAGTGATTTGCAATTGCCTAGATTCTTGTGTTTGATTATGCAATTGCTTGATATCTTCATCATATTGCATTTGTGTTTAGCCAAGCACATTAATGGTTAGTGTATTTTATCGATCATTCTTTCTAACATCTTCATTAATTGTAAAAGATATCCAAGTTTAGAAATTATTACTACATTGTTTATGTATGCAATTTGGCCCATTGTCATTTTCTTGTATCTAAGATCTTTGACTATTTAACTAACTATTCTTTTTGCTTTTTTACAAAGTAGTGCTTCCCTCATTTTGCTGTTTAACCAGATTCCTAGTGATCTTACAATCTTGTTATTGGGTTCTTCTATTATCTTGCTATGACCAAAGGTGATTTCTCTTTTCTTTTTTTTAATTTTCATATTCATTATTATAAGCTTTGATTTGAATTCATTTATTTTAATATCATTTGCCTTGAAGAACTTCTCTGCAATGCTCAGAATGCTTAGCATTTGCTCTTTGCTGTTTGCAATCCATGTTGTATCATCTGCATATATGATTGCTGCTTGTCTATATCTTGTAATATTGTTGCTATATACTCTTTCTGCTATTTCTTGTTCTATTATATAACCTAGTAATTCATCTTCTTGTATTTTTTCTAACAATAGGTCATAAAAGAGATACCAAATTAGTGGTAAGATCACCTCTTCTTGATCTATTCCATCTCCTGCTATTATCTCTTCTGTTAAGCTATAAGCTGTAATAGCTCTGAGTTTCTGTTTACAGAAAATGTTGCTTATATATTCTCTTGTTTTTTGTAGTATTTTTACTCTTTTTAATGCCTACTCTAGGCTTTCTAGTGGAACTGAGTTGAATGCTTTTTTCATGTCTTGCAATAGTATTCACACTTCTTTATTCTTCTCTTGTGCCTTCTCCATTATCATATTTAGTATATGTATAGGTTGCTCTGTAAAGTTGCCTAGAAGATCTGCAAAGTTTGAACCTTTAAGTATGTTTTTTTCTGTAAACACTCTGGCTAGTCTTCTTGTTATTATTTTTGTAACTACTTTTCTGAAGGTTTCAATTAGTGCTATTGGTCTGATGTTGTTTAGACAATATTTCTAATCTGCATCTTTCAGAATTGGATATATTTGCACTATTTTCCACTTTTTTAATATATCTCCTCTTTTAATAATCAGATTTGCAAATGCTCTAAAGATCTTCTGCGATTTCTTTTCTGCTTATTTTATTAGTATATAGCTTATGCCTGAAATTCCTGAAGCTGTATTTGCCTTGAGCTCTCTTAGTACATCTTCCTATTCTTTTTCTTCTATTTTTTCTTCTAATTTCTTGTATCATGCCTCATCAATCTATTCTTTTAGCTTATATATTTCTTTCTATTCTTTTGTCATTTCTTCTAGTTTGGTTTTCCTTTTTCTAAATTGGTTTTTGTAATATGCTGCCAAACCACTTAGGACTGTGTTTGGCTCTGATACTAGGTTCACTTCTTTCTTATCTTGTGTTATGAATCTGTCAAGAACGATCTTCTTATATGGTCTGTTTAATAGGCTACAAATCATTCATCCTTGATCAGTTTTAATCATTTCATATCTTCTGTTTATATTTTCTTTTATTTGTTTTCTCTGTACTTGTTTTCATTCTTCTCTTCTTGTCTTTTTGATTATTCTTTGCCAACCTTTAATATTGTCTATTCATGCCTCTGACTATTGTCTGTTTAGTTTTGGCAATGTTATTCCTAGCTCCTTTCCTATGTTTTTAAGTTTATTGTTCATTTCAATTCCTTCTTCTTCTTTTACATCTTGATTCTTTCTACTCTTTGCTTTTTTAATTATTTGTTGAAGTTCAATAATGTGTTTGCATTGTTTTGCCTTTTTCTGGTCTTGTCTTCTGTTCACTTTTATGTTAAATATTTTCTTCCTTAGGATTTGCTTGTTTGCTGCTTCAGTTATGACCTCTTCTATTGCATCCCACATTTGGTCAAGCCTATTTGTGTTATAATCTATTTCTGCTTTATTGTCTTCTATTTGACTTAGTATTTTTTTCTCTTTTAGCTAATTTTGCAGCTCTCTTGCATACTCTTTTTAGTTTTCTTGTTTTGCCTCATTATATAGGTATATTGTTCTTGTTTGGTTTTTCTGTTTGATTTCTGTCTTGCTGCATTTTGCAATTATATGTTCTACTTATACCTCTGCTGTTATTATTTTGTGATCACTATCTGTTAGGCCTTTTGCTTCTTCTATGTTCACTTTCTGTAAACTTATTGCAAATGCTTCTGATAGCTAGATGTAATTAATTCTTGTTGCAGCCTCCTGATTTGACCACATGTATGCTTCTTTTGCTGAATGCATATTTCTAAATAAGTCTACAAAGTTCTGTCTTTTGAGCCAACTGAATATTGGTAGTTTTTTGTAGCTTAATGTTTGTGGATGTTATCTATCTAATACGTTGTCTACTGTGTAATTAAAGTCACCTAATATAACTATTCTGTACATCTTTTTTTGTTTGTTACTATCTCTACAATTCTTTGTTGAATTTTCTTGCTAATCGATTTGTTATTTGGTAGAATATATACTTCTAATACCATTAGTTTTAGTTGTTTAAAATATAATCTTACCTTTAGCAAGTATTCGCTAATTCTGTTAACTGCTTCTACATGCTTTTCCTACCTTTTATCTATTAATATTCCTATACCTGATTCTTTTTTTTTGTCTATTGCTGTGCTAGTCCAGTAATCCTTGTACTGTATGCTGCAATTATATAGTAAAAACTTTCCTTCTTTTTCTGTGATATTTGTTTTTGTTATTTCTACTATTGTAAGATCTTCTTCTCTTACCCATCCTATAAGGTTTTCTATCTTTCAATCCCTGGTTTTTAATCTATTTATATTGTAACATGCAATTTTGATTTCTTTTCTTCCTTGCTTTCATTTTTCTTTTAGATATTTATGTTGTGTTTCTATATTTACTTCTTTTTCTTTCTCTTTTTTTTTTGTTTCTCTTTTGTAGCCAGAAGATGTTTTTATGTTGCTTCTTTCAAAGTTTCTTCTTTTTTCATGCACAAATTCTTTAATCTCCTGGTCTATACTCATTAGTTCAACTGGGGCACCATTAGAAGCAATCAGTCAGATTTTCTTCTGTTGTATCTCTTATGTTTTCTAATCTCTTAAGTCTTTCTAAAATTCATCTTAGGATGTTACTTATATTTGAAATTTCTTCTTGTGCTTGAAACTTTGTTCTAGCTATTTTCCTTCTGTAAAGTCTGTCTTTTCCTTTAAATAAGTTTGATCATTTTGATTCATTTTTTATAAATAGATCTTGTGTGTCATCTCTACTTGTTGTTATCTAATTTTCTACTCTTTGGTATTGTCCCTTCTTTCCTTGTTTAAGCTTGGCCCATGTTCTTGTTCTTCTTTCTTATTAATATTCTTTTCTGTATCAAGAGTTTGGCTGAACCTTTCCTAGTTTCTTTCTCTTCTTTGTTTAAAGCTTTCTTTTCATTTTGTTTCTTTTGTTTCTTCTTTTATCTAGTGAAGCCAAAAATTGTTAAACATGAACAGTTTTGATTAGACTGATTTCATATCTTCTTCTGATGCAAACATGATCATTGCAGTTCTTCTTTGATTTCCATTTCTATTTAGAGGTATATAAACTGATTTAACTTTTTTGTTTCTTAAGCTTCATAATAGTAGAACTTCTGAGGCACTTTCTAGTAATTATGTTAATTATGTTGTATATTTTCTTTGTCTTTCTCTTGCTTTGTGGTCGTCTATTCTTTTGGTTACTTATACTAATTTGTTATTGTTTACTAGTATAGCCCATGGTATGTCTTTATATATTTTTTCTATTTGTACTATTGCCAAAACCTTATACTTGAACCTTTTGATTCTTATTATGCAGGCTTTCCGAAATCTTCTGCAGATGTATTCCACTTTTCTTTTGTTTATATTTGTTGGCAAGTTCCAGATTGTTAGGTATTTTGCATTCTCTGATTCTTTACTTGTTCTATATTGGATTTCATTCATATTTGTTACATTCTCCTTCCACTCAGGTTCTTCTTTCTTGATTTTTGCTTCATAGTTTCTTTTCTTCTGATGTCTCTCATTATATAGTAATTAGATGAACATTTTTTAAGTAGTAGATCTAAAGTTTAAATTTCATCTATGATAAAATTTAAAAATTATATCTGTGTTATAGTAACTGTTTTCTATTAATTAATTAGTTTTATATAATTAACTCAGATATATCAAATCTAGTAATTTAGAATCTTAAAATATTTATATAAAGCATAATATTATATATATAGAAAAATGCTTACTGATATTGCATAAAACTTTGATACATATAAACCTGTAATAAGATTACTAGATATAAAAGACTAAAGAACTAAGATGACAAAAACCTACTTGGAAATTTTTAAGTAAAAAAATGATATAAACTTTTACAATATTATCAGACTGGTTAAAATCTACAAATTATTTTCAAAAGAACAGATTGGATAAACTAAATACAAAATATATGTAAAACAATATATAACCAATTAGACTATCAAATTTATTAAAGAAAAAAGATATATAAGTATATTATACCAGACCATCTGAATTGGTAATTTAATTAAAATTTGTTAGTCTAAATAATAGTTAATAGAAGATAATGACAAAATAAAAAAAAATAAATATTAAGATTTTAGTAAACTTTATATAAATAAAAATAATATAACATATTAGTTAAATAAGTAACCTCTGTAATGCAAGTGTTAGGTAATTATAACATGTTACATAAAACTAGATTAGCTGTATATAGAACATAGCAAGTTCTAATAAGTCTTCTGTTATAGACAAAATAGTTCTAAGAGTACTGATAAAGATCAAAAACTTGAATGTGTTATGCTCAGAAAATGTTCCCATAATACAGATTAGATGAAATATGCAAAAGGTTTAAATAGGCAAATTCTGTAATTGACTTGCAGGTATAATATCTAGTATAGAACTTATATAATAATATATAAGCAAACTACTTAAATTAGACACCAAAAATGCATGTGTGACTAGCTGTAACCTCCTATATAATAAAACTTTTGAAGATGCCCATGTTCTATACTTGAATAAAAATCATTTTTCCAAATGCAGGAACTTTAACATAAAAAAAAAAAAAGTAAATATTATATCTATTTAAATTATATTTGTATATTCAAGCCAATGTAAAACACTTTAATTGTTGTTAAGGTAATTTTATTTTCTAATCAAAATTCCACTTTTGTCTATAGCTCATACAAACATCACCCAAATTTGATGAACGTAGTTTTTCTAAAAATTCTGTAAGTTTTTCAACACATCCATGTCATCAAAACTATTTACAAATTTGACTCACAAAGGACATGCTAGCACCTAGATGTCTAACAATTATATGCCTTTCAAACATTTTTCAACAATTATTCAGATAACTTGCATTGAAAGCGTTATTTAGTAAAGATAAATAGTGATATTTATTATTTGATTATTATATATAATGGTGACGTCTCATTTCCTCTAAATCATACAAGGTTACAATCAACTAACTTATACATGCAGCTAATAAAATACTAATTGTCACTGTCACTCATCGTGATAGTGAGTAAAATAAATGAGCGTATGTATATCAATCGTAATGAAATCACAAAGTGTTATAGTGATATACAATATATGATTATTATATATATGAAAGTTGCTAAAAGAAAATCTAGCATATCTAAAAATAGAATTAATATATAATATATAATAAATCTATTTTTAGATGTGCTGGTTTCCTTTTAGCGACATCCATATAATTACAGAAATCACAAACTTATCGAATCAGCAAATATTCGGTTGGTCAATTTTTTCCAGTTTTGTAAAACTTGCATAGCATAAGTTAGAATTATTTTAGGAAAACTTTTGAATTACGTATCACAATTTTTGAAATTTCCAATATTTTCTTAATATTCGTATTTATAACTATAGATGCTGGTGAAATTCTTGATGAATGGTGGTGAAATTAGTGAAATTGGTGAAATTTAATATAGCAGTCAATCAGATTTTATATAGCCACAGTTAGAGTGTCCAGACTCATGCGATTTCAGGGATTTTTCATTGTTTAAACAATGAAAAATCCCTGAAATCGCATAAGTCTGGACACTCAAGCCACAGTTTCACCAGCTTCTATATTATAACTAATTGTAATCAAAATTTTTTTATTACTGACACCAAATGGATTTACATGTATATATATATATATAAAGTAATCATTAAGGACGCATTTTAAGTGCTTATCCAAGCCATAATATACGAATAAAATATAACAACTATTTCGTTATTTAATTTAGGATTCGAATCGGAAAAATCGACTCTAAATATACAATAAATTACCCAAATAACCCTGTTAATCTAACAATACCCGGATAAAGATTGTTTTAACGGATCCAATATCTAATTTTCATATTTGAATATTTTATAATTATACTTGTCATCCTTATTATTTCTTTATCATGTTCTTTGTTCTTCAAATAATGATATCATAAAAGCGGCAATTTGACATTTAATTATTTGTTTCTACTTTTTTTTTTTTATAAATTCTATTAGTTTCAAATACATATAATCAAAGATATAATAGGCCTATGACCAATAGGAACTGCAGAAAAGCGACAAGTGAAGGTAAAATAGGTAAATGGGCTGTTTGCTTTTTACAGCCAGATATAGAATTATTGGATTTTTATTAATACATAAACCATCTTTATAATAATCCATTCTGTGATACATTGTTGCATAACTAAATTCATAGCCTCTGAGTAATAATCCATGATCAGCAGCCAATTTCAAAAAGTATGAACAATGACTTCATAAATTTAGAAGTAGTAGTAAAAAAAGGTAGAAGTTCGATTCCCCATTGATTGGGTTTGTTAATTTTACCCCCAAGTTTCTTAAAAATTCTGACGAAATAGATTACATTAAATTTTCGATCAGGCATCATGAAATTAAAACAATCAAATATGGTACGTATAATGAAATCTATAATTGTTATGATTATAATATTAAGGTTGGGCAGAGACTAAGTTGTACTAAAAGTAATTTCATAGCAAAGTGACGTGATATTTTATATATATCTTAATAACTTAGTATGCAATAATTGCGTAGTAGCTATATTGTTATTATTAAATTTAATAATATATGATTACTACATAGTTACTATGTAGTTGCTGGATTTCTGTATAGCTGGAAACTTTATAAAAATTTTGGGTAATTTACATTACACTAGATCTGGTAATTTTGATCAGTAGGCGAAGAATGGTGTAACCTACTTTGTCCAATCAAAGATTGCTATTTACATGGTCTACTCAGAACTTGGGGAAAATTAGGGTTTCCCCATTGATTACAGTGGGAATTTTTTAATTATTCAGATTTCCCGGTTACATACACAGCATTTTTTTTTTGTTGAAAACGCTATAAAAATAACAAATGTACCGTAATGGATAAAAATATTGACCTTACGTCAGAGTGAAGTAATAGAGATTTTTAATGATAATAAGATAGATCGATAAATTTGTCACGCCTTCTTTCATCCAAAAATGAGGTATTATGATTTTATTAGATGGTGATATATTAGAGATATTGATATATTATAGCTATAGAAATAATAGTGATAGCTGGATCAAGATTTTAATTATATCCGGATTTCAAATATTCTCACCTCCACTAATGCACACGAGGCCTCGATTCGATCTACTTGATTTTTTTTCTAATATATGTGCGTTCAAGAAAACGATTTAAAAAAGGTAGGGGTATAAATTGTAAATTATATACAAAACTCATGGTATTTTCAAAATTTTATAGAATTTTATTAAGCAAATCATTTTCGGACTATTAATTAAAATTATAGAATAGGTTTTTCTGATCCTAATAATATTAAAATTATCAAAATTAATTAAATATTGTTATCCGGGGAAGTCACGTGGCACGTGACTACGGCTACTCCAAATTAGGGTAACCCGGCTATTTCGGCTACGTAGGGCACGAAGGCCATGTCGGATAAGTATGAGTTGGGAACGAAGTAGTAGACGTAGTAGACGTAGTAGTTGTAGCA